>JAJOOS010001242.1:0-47806 GCA_029582725.1 Solanum chiquidenum | reverse complement strand
CATATACTGGTGTTTGTTTCTTCTTGATCATGAACTTTATTCATCAACTCGCTTGAAATTCACATTTGATCTTGATGATTTGTTCTTGTTGCGGACATTGACCTAAAAACTTTATTGAACTAAAAGAAGAAAAAAAGAACAATTCAAATTTGAAATTATTGTGGCGGGTGAATAAGGTTTTGAATAATTTAATTTTTTTTTCTTCTTTTCATTCAATGGAGTTTTTAGGCTAATTCCTACAAGAGAAACAAGATCATCAAGATCAAAGTAAAATATCAAAAGAATTGAAGATTCAAATTACTAACCAAGAAAAAGCAAAAACTAGTATGTGGAGTATACAAGAAAATCTTAAGCTTGTACTTTTTTAATACCATGATTGTATTTATCCCATATACTAGTGTTTGTTTCTTCTTGATCATGAACTTTATTCATCAACTCGCTTGAAATTCACATTTGATCTTGATGAGTTTGTTCTTGTTGCGGATATTGGCCTAAAATTTCATTGAACTAAAAGAAGAAGAAAAGAACAATATAAATTTGAATTTATTATGGCGGATGAACAAAATTTTGAATATATATATAGATTTGTCTATAATAAGGTAGATACTTCAAATTGAAAGTTAAACTAAAACTAAAGAAGTATTAGATTAGATGTGTGAGTAATCCTGCTTATTAATAAAAAATATATGACTAAAAAGAAAAATTATTTAAAAAATATTCTCAAAATTAAAAAGCTTTCTTCAATGTCTTCAAAAGAGGAAGAAAAATAATGCATGAAGAGAACTTAAGATTTTCTCATGTTTTCCTCCTTCGTTTTTGCTCGGAATGCAACAAGAGATAGCTAGAGAAGCAAATAAAAAAATATACATATTCCAAATTTAGCCGCAATATTAATTCTCAAAGCAAAACTCCTTACGACAACAAAGTCTTTATGAAACTTCATTTTTGTTGTTGCGGGACACTGAATAAGGTATTTTGATCACCAATATATATTTAAACAGAAATTTAAGAAGATCTTTTTAAAGAAAATATCAGTGCTTATGGTAGTATGAATGGCGAAAAAGGTTCGTTAAAAAATGAATGTAAATACTAGTATTCAATGTCAAAATTTCAGAAGACTTTTATCTTTATACTTGACTGAATCTACCACGAAGAGGAAAAAAATAAAAAAAGGTAATGGAGTATTCAATGTCTACATGAAAATAGAGAGGTGCTTTGTCAATAGTGAAAAAGAGATGAAGTTTTAGTAAAAAATGAAGGGGAACAAACGACACATTGAGAAAAGAGACGATCTAATTTGATTTTTGGGTCTTGAGAATATTGCCAGTGAAATACATGGATTAAATCCTATATTTGAGCTACCTTTTATATAGATTATGAGAAAATTCATGAACTAAAATATTTGATCTCATATAGGTTTTGATCTGATTTTTGTGGTCTTTTATCTTCTTTCTTTAATACTATTTCGAGCTTCTAACTTAATAACTAATATAATAAATCATGTGATGACAACTAATAATTAATATATACAAAATATTAATATTATAACTTTATGTTAGCATATAAATAAAATACAATTTAACGACCTATAGTTAATTTAAAAAGTATGATCTTTTTTAATAAGGTGACGACAATCAATTGTTTAAAACAAAAGATGCAAAGTAATAATTGTGACTTCGATAATAAAATATACAATTTTAATAATAAGTATAAAAAATATAAAAGTAATAAATTGGTAGTTAAAATAAGGTAATTATATCTATTATTAAATATGAAAGCTCGAAAATATAAATTTTTAAAAATGGTCAAAATTAGATGTCAACATTAGTAATACATACTCATAATATATGTGTCTTGTGTACTAAATAAATTATGAATTAAAAATATATGTACCTCAAAAAGTCAAATGAGAGATAGATCTGTGGCTGAGAAAAACTCTCTTCAAAAGGAGTTGAAAAGCATCTTGAATCGCCATTTCTACTTTATATATATATAGAGAGAAAAGGTTAGATCGAAGAAAAAGAAAAAAGATGACAGGGATAGTTAAAAAAATGAACTTACATAAAAATCTTCTCACAACACACATGACTTGGTACCTGTGTCGAAACCACTTTGAAATCCCTTACATCCATCATCAAGAGTATACCTATGCAAAAGGGGAAGAGATTACAAACAAGGAAGAAACGAGATAAAAAAGATGACAAAGGAGGATACTTACTTTTGCGATCTAAGAAAGTGAAGTAGCGAAGACATCAAACGTTAAATGTTGATAATGCACAACAAGAAAAAAATGAAAGATTATGTTCAAAGAAGCCCCGCTGCTTGAGGCGACATGATAGAGAAGAAAGCGGAGATCACAATAAAAACCTAACTCAGAGGATCGATTTATAGATGTTGGCAAATGTCTTAATGGATCGATCGAACTTTGTTTACCTTTTTTGGGCTCATTTGAGGCTTTTCTATACATATTTAATCTTAGAGGAAATTACATAAATGGACCACAAAACATAAAATAATTACAATTTCATAGTTTAATCCAAACTAATTCAGCAAATACACATTGACCCAAAATAAATTACAACCCGTACCTCTTTTAGTTTATTCCAAATTTTCCTTCAACTTCCTTTAAATTTAGGCCCAATTTCACCCAAAATCTTTTAAGACTTGGGCCCAATTCGCCTCAAGCCTAAGCTTTTATCATATTATTAATTATTTTTGTTTCTTTTTTCTCATTTATTATTTTTATCTTATCATTAATTATTTTTGTTCTTTCTCATTAAATATTTTTTTTTCCATATCATCATTTATTAGAGATATCATTTGGTAATATTTTTGTTATTTTTTTCTTCTTATTTTTTGGTTAGTTTATCTTCTTTTTATTTTTTTCTTTCTTTCTATATTTTTGTCTTCTTAAGAAATAAAATAAATTACTTTTGTTCTTTTCTTAATTATTATTTTTATACATTTTTCATATTATCCTTTAATATAGATACCATTTGATAACAATTTTATTATTTCCTTCTTTATTTTTTATTTTTCCATTTTATCCTTTATTAGAGTTACTATTTGGCAATTTTTTTTTAATTCTTTTTTATTTTCTTTTTTCCTCTGTTAGAAATACCCTTTGGTAATATATACTCTTACAGTATCATTTACCAATGAGCAATGAATATAGGGTGTGAATAAGAAACCTTAATGATATCACAGCTAGCTAACTAACTAACTAACTATATATATATATATATATACTCTTATGGTATCATTGACTAATGAGTAATTTCTGAACAAGAAACATTAATGATACCATAACAATATATATACTCTTATAGTATCGTTGACTAATGAGTAGGGTGTGAACAAGAAACCTTATACCATAAATATATATGAATGAGTAGGGCGTGAACAAGAAACATTAATAATACCACAAATATATATGAATATATATACACTCTTATAGTATCATTGACTAATAAGTAATTCATGAACAATAAACCTTAATGATACCACAAAAATATACACATACTCTTATATTATCATTGACTAATAAATAATTTATAAACAAGAAATCTTAATGATACTAATACAATATATATATACTGATTTAGTATCACATAAGTGAAATTATTAGCCTTAATGATATTAATACAATAATTTTTTAGTAGGGTATAAATATAAGGGATATATATTTATAATTATTTTTGTTTTTATGGGGTATTTGCTTAATTTCCCCATTATTTTATGAAATAAAAAAGTTTCGAGGTTCATTGAAAACTTAAAAAATCTCAAAACCACAAATCACAAACAAAACTCACACTTACCTCTAATTTATTTAAAATTTACAAATTATTGATTGCCTCTAGAATTTCAATTTCATTAAAGATTTTTGTTTACTTTTTATTTCCTCATTTATATAGCTATCCTTCCAAAATAATTACAAAATAATTTTTAAAAAGGGAAAAGGGTCTGATATACCCCTCAACTTTGTCATTTAGAGCTGATAGACCCCTTGTTATGAAAGTGGCTCATATATACCCCTACTTATATACAAATGGCTCACATATACTCTTTCCCTCAAACAAAAATGAAAAATAATAATTTTAGGTTTTTTTTTAAAAAAAAAACTATAATTCCATATGGGTATATTTAATCCTCCTCAAACATATTTTTTTTGACTTTTTTTTTGTTTCAACTAATTTAGATTTATTATTTTGATGGTTAAATTTATTTATGTTTCACTAATATTCTTGTAAAACTTTTTATAGATGACCAATTTTTTTTTCTTCAAATACAAATATTAAATTACAATATAGACAAAAAAATGTTTTAAATTATAATATAGCCAAAAAAAATAGATTTAAATTTTTTTCTTTACACTAAGGACTGAAAGAAAAAAATAAAATAAAATAAGAAACTTAAATAATGAAAATCAAAGAAGTCAAAAAATAATTTATGTATGAAAAAAAATTAAATATACCTTGAACTTTGCTAGAAGAATCCTATATACCCCTAAATGATTTAAAAAAAAATTAAAAGTAAAAAATATAAATTTAAAATTAATTTTTTCACTTCCGTTAAATGAAGGGTATATGTGAGCTAATTTTGTAACGGTAGGGGTATATGTGATGTTTGTATAACGGTAAGTATATATATGAGCCACTTTCATAACGAGGGGCATATCAACTCCAAATGACAAAGTTGAGGGGTATATCAGACCCTTTTCCCTTTTAAAAATAACACTTTTTTTTGTCAAACCAAAATACCAATTGATAGTACTACTCACATGAACATTGCCAAACAAGGCATTAAACTGACCTTAGGAAAGAGAAAAAAATTCACTACTTTGTCTCCTTTTTATCACCTCATACACCTTTAACTTCACTAAAAACCCTAGCTTCCAAACCCTTGTTGCCTCCATTTTTCTTCCATCGCAAAATCCCAATTTTGCTTCGGTAAGTTTTCGTTTTTCTACATTTATTCCTCTTTCTCTGTCGCCATTCTCTTATCAGTTCATTTTTCTCCGTTGTTTTGTGTTTTTTTTTTCCTGCAGAATTTGTGTGTTTGAATTAATAGCTATTTGGTAACTATGTCGGACGACGAGAGAGAAGAGAAAGAATTGGATCTCACAAGTCCTGAAGTCGTCACCAAGTACAAGAGCGCCGCTGAAATTGTTAATAGTTAATCCCCTTTCTCTTTTTTTTTTTTTGGGGTTTTAATTTGATGTTTTATGCATTGCTTACATAGCCTATTTGATTTTCTGATTGATAGTTGAAACTTTTGTGGCATCTGATAGCTGAAAGTCTGTTGGTGTTTACTCCCTGTGGTGGAGAAAAATTTCAATTGTTTATAATTACAGTGATTAAAGTGTATTTGAAAAGCCATATTCATAGTAGAACCTAGGTTCATGGTATGAAGCACTAAGTTTTGTTATTTTGGTTTTGATTTTGCAGAGGCGCTGCAGTTGGTGTTGTCCGAATGCAAGCCAAAAGCAAAGATAGTTGATCTTTGTGAGAAAGGGGATGCCTTTATCAAAGAGTATGTACTTCTTGGGTTTTCTATACTTACAACACATGTAATTTTGCCTTGTATATCAGGAATAATGGTATCTGCTAAGTTTACTGATTGAAGAGTAAATCGTTGTGCAGGCAAACTGGAAATATGTACAAGAATGTGAAGAAGAAGATTGAGAGAGGTGTTGCATTTCCAACATGTATTTCAGTTAATAACACCGTGTGCCATTTCTCTCCATTGGCTAGTGATGAGACAGTAGTGGAAGAAGGTGATATATTGAAGATGTAAGTAATGGTTTACATCATTTTGAGGTGATTTTCATTGTTTATCATGATTCCAGAAGCCTACTTTAGATGAAGAAAAGGAAAATTCTTTCAGCACAGAGCTAAGCTTGAATTCTAGCATCAAGTGCTGATAGCAGGAACTTTAAGTCATAAATAATTTGGTTTTTGTCCAGGTCAAATTCTAACTTTAGGCCTTAACTAGTCAATGCATTCAGAGGATTTTGCTGTGACCCTTTTTGATTGTATTGTGAAATGAGATAAACTGTTTTGTGAGTAACATGTAGTTCTTTTTTGATGCAGTGATATGGGATGTCACATTGATGGATTTATTGCAGTAGTTGGACATACACATGTTCTTCACGATGGACCAGTTACTGGTAGAGCTGCTGATGTCATTGCAGCTGCTAATACAGCTGCTGAAGTTGCTTTGAGACTTGTAAGACCAGGAAAGAAGGTAATGTCATTCTAGATGTTTTTTTTTGTGATGCACCAACTAATTACATGTCATTTTAGAGGTATTGGCTGACATTTCTTTCTGTATCTTGCTTATATATAATTAAGGGATTTTTACATGGAATTGAATTATATTTATTTCTTACTCCTATAGTTTTTATGTTTGTTTCCCATTGGCTATTCCTCAGTGGGTACTTCTGTTAGCTCAAGTAATTTTACCAAATGGATAGTGTCAGTCTAGTTTCTAAATGGTGGTAGTGATCTGGTGTTGATGTGCATGTTTTTCTTCAATCTTTGCTGCTCTTTGCTTTGTGCAACATTTCCTCTTGCTTAAAAAACCTGCTCTGCTGCAACTTTTTCAGCTAATGCTATGATTCTCACCTTTGCCTATTTAAAAGAAACCATAAGACCTTTTTTAGTTGGTAAATTGTAAGTGTTTTTCTGTGTGACTACTTGTTACATCCTTAGTTTGGTGGGTCTTTTTAGGAAGTGAAGGAGCTATTGATGCTTCTTTTTTCCAATTGAGGAACCTCAAACAATATAGTTGGAGACATAATTGATGGATGTGAACAAATTTTACTTGCAATGTATTTTTTTTCCTCCAACCATATGATTATTTTGATCTTCACTGGTCTAGCATTTCCAGTCTCTTAGTGCTGTTTTTTTTTCTTTTTGACAATTAAATTTCCGTTCTCTTAGTGCTTGGTAAATTTGATATGTAGTAACATGATTTGTTGAAAAAATTCTTGATATGTACCTCAATCACTAGTCTTTGACTTGCATGAGATCCACTTAACTGAGTGTTATGCTCTGTAATGCCGGAGTTATAGATCATCTTAGGTAGTGTTATATAAAAAGTAGTATATTTTATGTGTGAACTTGTAAGTTGTTGGGTCTTTTTCTATTTGTTTCAACTGTGTTCTTAATCCTCAGATTACTGTGAGGCTGTCTTCCTTATGATTATGTAGACAAGGACACAAGGTAGAGTAGGTGTTTAGGATACAGATGCTGTTTAGGCCATTATAGTCATGGCATGAAGATGTCAGGATGCTCTGTCTTATATCTATTTTTTGGCTTCTTGTGTACTATTTTTGTTGCTAAGTTTCTTGGACGTTGCAGAACTCGGATGTAACAGAAGCTATTCAGAAGGTTGCTGCTGCCTATGACTGCAAGATTGTCGAGGGTGTATTGAGCCATCAAATGAAGCAGTTTGTTATTGATGGAAACAAAGTTGTATTGAGCGTGTCCAATCCTGACACAAGAGTAGATGAAGCAGAATTTGAAGAGAATGAGGTCTACTCCATTGATATCGTGACGAGCACTGGTGATGGAAAGGTATGGATGTGTATTGCACCTTTGACATCTGAAAATCTAATATTACGAGTTCTTGTGAATCTCACAGTTTATTTTCACGGGCCTTTCTTAAACTTTGCAGCCCAAGTTGTTGGATGAGAAGCAAACAACCATCTACAAGAGAGCTGTGGACAAAAGTTATAACCTGAAGATGAAAGCCTCAAGGTTCATCTTCAGTGAAATCAGTCAGAAGTTCCCTATCATGCCATTTACCGCAAGGTCCGATGATTTTCTTAAAATTCATATTCAACTGTAGTAATTTAGAAGTTTCATGATAATAGTGATGTCTGGTTTCATAGAGAATGCTGTTTACTTACTCTCTTATTTTTACTTGAGCAGGGATTTGGAGGAGAAGAGGGCACGTTTGGGCCTTGTTGAATGTGTTAACCATGAGCTTTTGCAGCCATATCCTGTTCTACATGAGAAACCTGGTTGGTACCATTTTCTTCACTATTCAAATTTTAGATGGAAGTTTTGTCGATAATATTCTTGTTCGTTTTCATCATCTTTTGTTGCTATGCAGGTGATTTGGTTGCTCACATTAAGTTCACAGTGCTGTTAATGCCTAATGGATCGGATAGGGTAACATCTCATGCGCTCCAGGAGCTTCAGCCTACAAAGACAACAGAGAATGAACCTGAAATCAAGGCTTGGCTAGCCCTTCCCACCAAGACTAAGAAGAAAGGTGGTGGGAAGAAAAAGAAAGGTAATTCAAAATGCATTTGCAAAATATATTTACTGAATCAATGTTGCAAAACTTGTTTTTACGAGTAACTTTTTTGAATTCTGATATTTTACCCCCTTTGCATGAGCAGGAAAGAAAGGTGACAAGGTAGAAGAGGCATCTCAAGCTGAGCCTATGGAAGGATAGTGAAGTGGCTCCAAAACTTTCATACTTGCAATTTTGAGGTGCTTTGATCGATCAACTTTACTGAAACTATTGGTTCAGTGTGAGTCGATTCGGCACGTTGAGCTGCTTATATGTTCATCTTTGTGGGGTTATGAAAGACAATTATTGTACCCTTTCATGTTAAGTTGTTCTCCTTAGGTTTTTCAATGCTATTCAAAATTCTCTTTATCATTTTAATTTTAAACCTTCAATAAGTCCGTATTGTGCTCTATTCTATTTGAAGTTAGAAAGATGACATTTTTGTTTCTAATATTGACAAATATTCACTAAAATCAAACATGAATGAGAAACATAACAATCATTTTTCTGATTTTTAAGGAATTTGTTTTACTAGAAAAAATGTTTCAAAATTTTTAGTAGAAAAATCTCACCTTTTAATCAGCTAGTCATCAAGAAATGCTAAAGCCTAAAGTTAGTAGGAGACCGGGTCTTTTTGCGTTATGCAAATTTGAATGACTATTTTACAAAATGTGTCGAGTTTAAGTGGCTATCTATGTATTTAATAACCGAATTGATTGAAGAAATTTGTACTTGGTACATCTTCATGAAATATTCAAAATCATTGCACAATTATATAACCGTTTATCAATTAATTTACATTTGATGTTAAAGATTGTCAATTCGAGTAATCTAGGAAAGAAAAATGTTGGAGTGCCTAGGAAGATCACTACAAAATGGTAATGACCTACAATATCTTTGAACGAGGCTCATTATGATAACAACTTATAAAGATATTGAATTTGAATTTGTATAATGAATAAGTAAAACCATTTATATTTTAAAAATACTTTTACTTTGCCAGATGAGTAATAGTTGTACTATGAGTCTATGACCCATATATATATATATTCAAAATTCAAAATTTATAATTATGCAATAATTATACCAATCTGAATTGTAATGACATAGTTAAAATTTCTTCATCTTTAATTAGTTGTAGATTCACTTAACAATGAAATTTTCTTGTTTAGAGTCCAGTTCTCCATAGATAAGCCTTAAGTCTAGCAAAGTGTAATTTAAATTTAATCGAGTTTCAATATAAATATAAAATAAATAAAAAATAATTTTATAAAAAGACATAATACATAAAAAAATATACTTAAAACTTGATGTTAACTAATATTTACCCTCTCAAATTATATGTCAAATTGCATGAGATTTTCTATGTAATATGCACATGATTATTTATTTAATTTAATAAAAAGATATCTATTTATGCAGCTCAAAAATAGATAATTAGAGAAAAAATAAATTAGAGTGGTAATTGTAGATCTAGAATTGATTTTATTGTAGACTTGTAGTTCCAAAGGCTCACCACGATAGGGCATCTATCAAATAACACTTGCACTCCGTAGAAACTCGGCTTCTTCAATCCTTAGAGGCGGCGACTGTCCTCCGATTCTTCGAGTCGGTTGTGAGTCCTACATATTACTACTACTAATCAGTTAGTATATAGTATTATTTCTACTTGCGGCATAGTCGGAAGCGTTCGAATCTCTCTCTCTCTCTCCGACTCCGGTGAGTGTTGATTAGTCTTTATTGCTGTTGTTGTTATTCGTTTGAACTTGTATCTGCGTTTTCCCTACTGTATTGTCAATTTTTGAATTTTGTAGTTGTACTTAGGGTTTAGCTATTTGAGCAGACTGATTTGAATAGTTGAGTTTTTTTTTTTGAATTTTAGGTTTTCTGATTTTCGACTGAAATATGTCGAATTTGGGCGGTGGTGCAGAAGCACATGCACGTTTCAAACAGTATGAGTACAGAGCGAACTCAAGTCTTGTTCTAACTACTGATTCTCGTCCCCGAGATACTCATGAACCCTCTGGTGAACCTGAGTCTCTTTATGGAAAAATTGACCCTAAATCATTTGGTGATCGAGCTTACAAGGGTAGACCTCCAGAGTTGGATGAGAAACTTCAGAAGGCTAGGAAGAAGAAGGAGCGGGAACCACTTGTCTCTGAGCCCACTAGGCAAAGTAAGAAGAGACGGCTTCAGGAAGAAAGTGTTCTTACTTCGAGTGAGGAAGGTGTTTACCAGCCTAAAACAAAGGAAACTAGGGCTGCTTATGAGGCTATGCTCAGCATGATTCAGCAGCAACTTGGGGGACAGCCTCTCAACATTGTGAGTGGAGCAGCTGATGAGATGTTGGCGGTGTTGAAAAATGATAACTTCAAGAACCCTGAAAAGAAAAAGGAAATTGAGAAGCTGTTAAATCCTATATCGAATCAGGTGTTTGATCAGTTGGTGTCAATTGGGCGACTCATTACTGATTATCAGGATGGTGGCGATGCATCAGCGTCTGCTGCAGCTGACGGCGATGATGGTCTTGACGATGATGTCGGTGTAGCAGTTGAGTTTGAGGAGAATGAAGAAGAAGAAGAAGAGAGTGATCTTGATGTGGTACCTGATGATGAAGAGGATGATGATGATGTGATGGAAGCCAGTGCTTCTGGTGCTATGCAGATGGGCAGTGGCATTGATGATGATGAGATGCGGGAGGCCGATGAGGGAATGGCCTTGAATGTTCAGGACATAGATGCTTATTGGCTTCAAAGAAAGATCTCTCAAGCTTATGAGCAGCAGATCGATCCCCAACAGAGCCAAAAGCTTGCTGAAGAGGTTCTTAAAATTCTTGCTGAAGGCGATGATCGTGAAGTAGAAACAAAGCTGCTGGTGCATCTCCAATTTGATAAGTTCAGTCTCATCAAATATCTTCTGCGCAACCGGCTAAAGGTAGTATGGTGTACCCGCCTTGCAAGGGCTGAAGACCAAGAGAATAGGAAGAAAATTGAAGAAGAGATGTTGGGGTTGGGGCCAGATCACGTGGCTATATTAGAACAGTTGCATGCTACTAGGGCTACTGCAAAAGAGAGGCAGAAGAATCTGGAGAAAAGCATTAGGGAAGAGGCTAGGCGTCTTAAAGATGAGTCTGGTGTTGATGGTGATGGAGAAAGGAAGGCACTTGTAGATAGAGATCTTGATAGTGGTTGGTTAATGGGGCAGCGTCAGTTTCTTGATCTTGACAGCCTTGCATTTCAGCAAGGCGGTTTGTTGATGGCAAATAAGAAATGTGAGCTTCCAGTGGGGTCTTACAGGAATCATAAGAAGGGGTACGAGGAAGTTCACGTGCCAGCATTGAAGCCAAGGCCACTAGACCCTGGTGAAGAGCTTGTGAAGATATCCTCCATTCCAGAGTGGGCTCGACCAGCATTCAGTGGGATGACCCAATTGAACAGGGTGCAGAGTAAAGTATATGAGACTGCCCTTTTTTCTCCGGAGAACATTTTGCTCTGTGCTCCAACTGGTGCCGGGAAGACCAATGTAGCTATGCTCACTATACTTCAGCAAATTGCACTAAACCGCAATGAAGATGATGGTACATTCAACCACAACAACTATAAGATTGTATACGTGGCACCCATGAAAGCCCTTGTTGCTGAAGTGGTTGGTAATCTCTCCAAGCGTTTGGAACATTATGGTGTCACAGTGAAAGAGTTGAGTGGTGATCAAACATTAACTCGTCAACAGATTGAAGAGACTCAAATTATTGTGACTACCCCAGAGAAGTGGGATATTATAACCAGAAAGTCGGGCGATCGCACATATACACAGCTTGTTAAACTTCTTATTATTGATGAGATTCATCTCCTGCATGACAACAGAGGTCCTGTCTTGGAGAGTATCATTGCTAGAACTATTCGACAGATCGAAACCACCAAAGAGCATATTCGTCTTGTTGGATTGTCAGCAACTCTTCCAAATTATGAGGACGTGGCTGTGTTTTTGCGAGTGGATCTGAAGAAAGGACTCTTCCATTTTGACAATAGCTATAGGCCTGTTCCGTTGGCTCAGCAGTATATTGGAATTACAGTTAAGAAGCCACTGCAGAGATTCCAGTTGATGAATGACGTTTGCTATGAGAAGGTGATTAGTATTGCAGGAAAGCATCAGGTGCTTATTTTTGTCCATTCAAGGAAGGAAACATCTAAAACAGCTCGTGCGATACGGGATACTGCACTTGCTAATGATACCCTTGGTAAGTTTTTGAAGGAGGACAGTTTAACTCGGGAACTTCTACAGTCGCAAACTGAGCTTGTGAAGAGCAATGATCTCAAAGATCTTTTACCATATGGTTTTGCTATTCATCATGCGGGGATGGTTAGAACTGATCGGCAACTTGTGGAGGATCTTTTTGCTGATGGCCATGTGCAAGTGTTGGTTTCAACAGCCACTTTAGCATGGGGCGTCAATTTACCTGCACATACTGTGATTATAAAAGGTACCCAGATTTACAATCCTGAGAAAGGAGCATGGACTGAACTCAGTCCTCTTGATGTTATGCAAATGCTTGGTCGCGCTGGACGTCCTCAATATGACACGTATGGTGAAGGAATCATATTAACGGGCCACAGCGAATTGCAATATTATTTGTCCCTGATGAATCAGCAGCTGCCAATAGAAAGTCAATTTATCTCCAAGTTGGCAGATCAGTTAAATGCCGAGATTGTCCTCGGGACTGTGTTGAATGCCAAGGAAGCATGTAAATGGCTCCTGTATACTTACCTCTATGTCCGCATGGTACGGAATCCCACACTTTATGGTCTACCTGCTGATGCTCTCAAGACTGATTATGCTTTGGAGGAAAGGCGTGCTGACTTGGTAAGTCTTTACATATATTCCACTTGCTGTTCCTTTCTTTCCTTATTTGATTTTTGATAAAAAATTCATTAATAGTGCCAAGAAGGCACTGCAAAATATAAAGAACAAAATTTACATTTTCACCATCACTGTTTCATCCCTAGGAACTCTGAAAGTCAACATGTACTTAGACAAATTTTCTATCTTGTTGTTCCTACACCAGAAACATAAATTATGAATACATTTATTTTTTACAAATGATATGTGTTTGTTTTTTGTGTCCTTGAAAGAATCTCTTATTCCTCTCTAACCAAATTGTCCATATGGTGCACAAAGGAATGGTTTTCCAGATCTGTTTTCATCTTTTGTATTCTTCTACTCCGCCTCCAGTAAATTCTTCACGTGTTGAGACATCATCTGCTGCACATTTCGTATTAAGAAAAAGATCCTAGATTTGTCTTGTCTGCCTGCAAAGGAAAAATAGATGGCCAATCGTTTCCTGAGCAAAACCAGCAACTACTGCACAGGGAGAAGCCTTTTCCTGTAAAATTCTATGAGCTAAACTCACATTCCTTACAACAGTCCAACCAAAACAAGAAAACCTTAGAAGATGCTTTTTACTCTCACAACATTTTCCAAGGCCAAGACTTATTCCACCTGTCTGGTTGCTTCTGTAGAAGGGTATACCAGCTTTTAACAAAGATTGTTCTATCCTGACTAGCTTTCCAGTCTGGGAATCTAGCCGGCTCACATCAAGGTTTATAGATTCCAAAATATATAGAAATTTGCTAATCTTCATCCATTTTCCCAGTCATGAAGTTTCTTCTTTAATTTAAATGCCACCGCGAGTCAGTATAACAGTTGGCAACTGTACTATCTTTGCTTACAGCTAAGCTACTCAATACAGGAGATTTGTCCATTAATTATTCTGTCTCCCAACCAAAAATCTGTCTAGAAAGAATCCTGCAGCCGCTGCCATCATTTAGTTTGAAATGGTGCTGGAATTCAGACCAAAGCTTGCATATATTCTTTCAAACTCCTATATAAGTAGGCACATACACTGAATTGGTGCGCCAAATTTGCTTCACCATATTTAACAGTAATTATTGCTTTACAACCTCAATTCTCATTAAAGATCTGCGACCATCTAATTGACAAACTCATATTATGATATTCTCTTGGTTGCACCATATTTTTGTATTGATAAATGTTGTTCAAACGGCTTGCTCAGATTCTCCATGATTAATAATCTTGCATTCCCATGAATATTGATGCCAATCATGGAAAAAAGTAATGTCTAATAGTTGAGTGAGTATTTATGTTAATGCTTAGTTTATAGTAGTTAGATCGTTCTTGGTGAGTTGATGCCAGCTAGTTGTTTATATGGAGAGCTAATTTCCATTAGTTTGAATGAAACAGAGCAGAGACTAACCTTCAATATAATTATTTCTATGATAATAAATGGTAGTAATATCCAACATATGTGCTGTATTTCTTCCATCCTTGAAATTGTTGTTATGTCTTATTGTACTGATAGTTTGACATTCAAATTGTATTTTGTTCCATCTTTTAGCTGAAAAGCATCGATAATTCTTTCAGAGTTTGAAATACTTGCTTGCAGGTACATTCTGCTGCTATATTGCTGGACAAGAATAACTTGGTCAAGTATGACAGAAAAAGTGGATATTTCCAGGTGACTGACCTGGGTCGCATTGCGAGTTATTATTATATAACTCACGGGACAATTTCCACGTACAATGAGCATTTGAAGCCTACGATGGGTGACATTGAACTTTGCAGGCTTTTCTCTCTTAGTGAGGAATTCAAATATGTTACAGTCAGACAAGATGAGAAAATGGAATTGGCGAAGCTTCTAGATCGTGTTCCTATCCCAATAAAAGAGAGTCTTGAGGAACCTAGTGCCAAGATCAATGTACTATTGCAGGCATATATTTCACGGCTGAAGCTTGAAGGGTTGTCCCTGTCATCCGACATGGTTTATATCACTCAGGTTTGTTGTGTTGTATAAATAACCTCCTATATAGTTGCTTGTTATTTCTTTAATCATTTGTGATTTGGTGTTATCTGATAGCGAATTATCTAACTTAGTTATTTGCTTTTGCAGAGTGCTGCACGTCTGATGCGAGCCCTTTTTGAGATTGTTCTGAAAAGGGGATGGGCTCAGTTAGCTGAGAAGGCCTTAAAATGGTGCAAAATGATAAGCAAGAGGATGTGGAGTGTACAGACACCACTTCGCCAATTCCATGGCATACCAAATGAAATCTTGATGAAGTTGGAGAAGAAAGATTTGGCTTGGGAGCGTTATTATGATCTTTCATCACAGGAGTTGGGAGAGCTTATCCGGTTCCCAAAGATGGGAAGGACATTACACAAGTTCATTCATCAGTTCCCAAAGCTGAACCTTGCTGCACATGTTCAACCAATTACGCGGTCAGTCTTGAGGGTTGAATTGACGATTACACCGGATTTCCAATGGGAAGACAAGGTTCATGGTTATGTAGAACCTTTCTGGATAATTGTTGAAGATAATGATGGGGAGTTTATTCTTCATCATGAATATTTCATGTTGAAGAAGCAGTATATTGATGAGGACCATACTTTGAACTTCACAGTCCCAATATATGAGCCACTGCCCCCACAGTATTTCATTCGGGTTGTCTCCGACAAATGGCTAGGGTCCCAGACTGTTTTGCCAGTCTCTTTCCGACATCTGATTTTGCCAGAGAAATATCCTCCTCCCACCGAGTTACTAGACTTGCAACCTCTGCCAGTTACTGCATTGAGGAATCCAGCATATGAAGCACTTTTCCAAGATTTCAAGCATTTCAATCCGGTTCAGACTCAGGTTTTCACAGTGCTGTACAATTCAGATGACAATGTCTTGGTTGCAGCTCCAACTGGTAGTGGGAAGACTATTTGTGCTGAATTTGCCATATTGAGGAATCATCAGAAAGGACCTGATAGTACCATTCGTGCTGTGTATATTGCTCCACTAGAGGCTCTTGCTAAGGAGCGGTTCAACGATTGGAAAACGAAATTTGGGGACCATCTGGGAATGAGGGTTGTTGAACTAACTGGAGAGACCGCCAGTGATCTGAAGCTGTTGGAGAAGGGTCAACTAATTATCAGCACACCTGAGAAATGGGATGCTTTGTCTCGTCGCTGGAAACAACGTAAGCATGTTCAGCAAGTCAGTCTTTTCATTATTGATGAATTGCACCTGATTGGGGGTCAAGGTGGCCCAATCCTGGAGGTGATCGTCTCTCGGATGAGATATATCTCAAGCCAGGTTGAGAACAAGATCCGCATCGTTGCTTTGTCAACTTCCTTAGCTAATGCCAAGGATTTGGGAGAATGGATTGGGGCTACATCTCATGGGCTCTTCAACTTTCCGCCTGGTGTAAGGCCTGTGCCACTTGAAATACACATTCAAGGTGTTGATATTGCTAACTTTGAAGCTAGGATGCAAGCCATGACAAAACCCACATATACTGCAATAGTCCAACATGCAAGGAAGGGAAAACCTGCACTTGTGTACGTTCCCACAAGGAAGCATGCTCGCTTGACTGCTGTAGATCTGATGACTTATTCAAGCATGGACAGCGAAGACACACCCATATTTCTGCTACGATCTGCAGAAGAGCTGGAACCTTTCGTGGAAAGGATCAATGAACCTATGCTGCAAGAGACACTCAAGTATGGTGTGGGCTACTTGCATGAGGGGTTGAGTGCCACTGATCAGGATATAGTGAAGACATTGTTTGAAACTGGATGGATTCAAGTGTGTGTGATGAACGGTACAATGTGTTGGGGAGTACCGTTATCTGCACATTTGGTGGTGGTCATGGGGACACAGTATTATGATGGTAGGGAAAATGCACACACTGATTATCCCGTTACTGATTTGTTGCAGATGATGGGTCATGCCAGTCGACCTCTTGTAGATAGCTCAGGGAAGTGTGTTATCCTCTGCCATGCACCACGCAAGGATTACTACAAGAAGTTCTTGTATGAAGCATTCCCAGTTGAAAGCCATCTGCAACATTATCTCCATGATAATTTGAATGCTGAGGTGGTGGTTGGCGTTATTCAGAACAAGCAGGATGCTGTTGATTACCTAACATGGACCTTCATGTATAGAAGGCTGACACAGAATCCAAATTACTACAATCTGCAGGGTGTTAGTCATAGGCATCTGTCTGACCAACTGTCGGAGCTAGTGGAGAATACCATCAGTGACTTGGAGGCAAGTAAATGTGTCACTGTTGAGGAAGAATATTTGCTTTCACCTTTGAATCTCGGTATGATAGCGTCATATTATTATATCAGTTACACCACAATAGAGCGTTTTAGCTCTTCTGTTACCTCCAAGACAAAGTTGAAGGGGTTGCTGGAAATATTGGCGTCAGCATCGGAGTTTGAACAGCTGCCAATACGTCCAGGTGAAGAGGAATTGATAAGAAGGTTGATTAATCATCTGCGTTTCTCTTTTGAGAATCCGAAATACACAGATCCTCATGTCAAGGCTAATGCTCTTTTACAAGCCCATTTCTCTAGGCAAATGGTGGGTGGAAATCTTGCTTCTGACCAGCAAGAGGTGCTGCTTTCTGCTACTAGGCTGCTTCAAGCAATGGTTGATGTTATTTCCAGTAATGGTTGGCTTAGTCTAGCACTTCTAACAATGGAGGTGAGCCAGATGGTGACACAAGGGATGTGGGAACGTGACTCGATGCTTCTCCAGCTTCCACACTTCACAAAGGAATTGGCTAAGAAGTGCCAAGAAAATCCAGGGAGGAGTATAGAGACAGTGTTTGATTTGGTGGAGATGGAAGATGATGAGAGGCGTGAGCTCTTGCAAATGTCAGACTTGCAGCTTCTGGATATTGCCCGGTTCTGTAACCGGTTTCCAAACATTGATTTGACGTATGATGTGCTGGACAGTGATAATGTGAGTGCTGGAGACGATGTAAGTGTGCAGGTAACCCTTGAGCGAGATCTTGAAGGTAGAACAGAAGTTGGACCTGTTTTTGCACCTAGATATCCCAAAACCAAAGAGGAAGGATGGTGGCTTGTTGTCGGGGATACAAAGAGCAACCAATTACTGGCCATTAAGAGAGTCACTCTCCAAAGGAAATCTAAGGTCAAGCTGGATTTTGCTGCCCCTGCTGAAGCTGGAACAAGGAACTACACACTCTATTTCATGTGCGATTCTTATCTGGGTTGTGACCAGGAATACAACTTTACTCTTGATGTTAAAGAGGCAATGGCTGAAGACGACAGTTGAAGAGAATGATGTAGGTTTTTCTTTTTTTGAGAACTTTTCCCAAGTGCTTTATCTATTTCTGTAGACAATCTAGTGGTGATTAGTTATGCGGATTTCAGTTGGTACTAGATCCTTCAGTTTCAATGCTGCACCTGCTTTATAGCTTCAGTTATCCTTATTTAGGAAGACTTGTTCAGTATGAATTGAAAATGGATGTACTCAATTTTTCAATTTCTTTAATGTTTCTGCTCGTGCCAGGATAGAGAATGGTCACTGAACTTTGACGACTGAAACTGAACATGTCTTATATTTTCCTTTGTTTTTCTGGAATGGAGCAGTAGGTATCTTAATCAATTAATCAAGCGTGAGACACACTCCAAGATCAATAATGGATAATAAAATTCATATCGAAAGTTATTAGAAATATCCAAGTGCTAACCGTACTCGTTTAGTTAAAACCAATTTGCCCAGCCAAAGATGCTAAACATACAAGGATGTATAACTCATGCATTGCAAAACAGATCTCTAAATAACATGCTGAATCATGCTAATAAGACTTACTGAAGTTTTCTTTTAAGAAAAAATGAAGGTTCAAGCTGGTGGATCATGTCACGATACTTCTTCAAAACAGCGAAAGTATCGATCAACAATCTAAATAGAAGTTTACTGGTGTTGAACACAGCTCGCATAAGAGACCATAAATAGTAGTGCAAATTCCCAGTTTTAGAATCTGTTCACAAAGAGTTGAGAAATCACATACTTAGATTAAGAATTTAAGAAAACATACCTGGGTCGGATTTTAAGACGGTGAGTTTTAGTTGAAACTAAACCGATCAGAGTGTTGGGCTATGGCCAATGTTCCGGCCTAATGCCCATGGCCTAATCCTATTAGAAAAAGGATTTGAGCTGTAATTCTATTTGGAGTTGGCATTATAAGAAGAAAAAACACAACTCTATAAATAGGATGGGTTGAGAGAATTATTCAACAGTATTGTTTTGATTTTGGAGAGAGCTTTCAACAACAACCTTCAAATTGCATTTCTCGATCTGAAGGCTGACACAGGGATGAATTTTCTGCGTTCACCTTTGAATCTCGGTATGATAGCGTCATATTATAATATCAGTCACACCACAATAGAGCGTTTTAGCTCTTCTGTGACCTCCAAAACAAATTTGAAGGGCTTGCTGGAAATATTGGCGTCAGCATCGGAGTTTGAACAGCTGCCAATACGACCAGGTGAAGAGGAATCGATAAAAAAGTTGATTAATCATCTGCCATTCTCTTTTGAGAATACGAAATACACAGATCCTCATGTCAAGGCTAATGCTCTTTTACAAGTCCATCTCTCTAGGCGAATGGTGGTTGGAAATCTTGCTTTTGATCAGCGAGAGGTGATTCTTTCTGCTACTAGTCTGCTTCAAGCAATGGTTGATGTTATTTCCAGTAATGGTTGGCTTAGTCTAGCACTTCTAACAATGGAGGTGAGCCAGATGGCGACACAGGGGTTGTGGCATCGTAACTCGATGCTTCTCCAGCTTCCACACTTCACAGAGGAATTGGTTAAGAAGTGCCAAGAAAATCGTATAGAGACAGTGTTTGATTTAGTGGAGATGGAAGATGATGAGAAGCGTGTGCTCTTGCAAATATCGGACTTGCAGCTTCGGCATATTGCCCGGTTCTGTAACCGGTTTCCAAACATTTATTTGACGTATGATGTGCTGGACAGTGATAATGTGAGTGCTGGAGACGATGTAAGTGTGCAGGTAACCCTTAAGCGAGATCTTGAGCGTACAAGAACAGAAGTTGGACCTGTTTTTGCACCTAGATATCCCGGAACAAAAGAGGAAGGATGGTGGCTTGTTATCGGGGATACAATGAGCAACCAATTACTGGCCAGTAAGAGAGTTACCCTCCAAAGGAAATCTAAGGTCAAGCTGGATTTTGCTGCCCCTGATGAAGCTGGAACAAGGAACTACACACTCTATTTCATGTGCGATTCTTATAAGGGTTGTGACCAGGAATACAACTTTACTCTTAATGTTAAAGAGGCAATGGCTGAAGATGACAGTTGAAGAGAATGATGTAGCTTTTTTCTTTTTTTGACAACTTTTCTTATATGCTTATCTATTTCTGTAGACAATCTAGTAGTGATTAGTTATGTGGCTTTCAGTTGTACTAGTTCCTTCCTTTTTTATTAAAGTTAGACTTCAGTTTCAATTCTGCAACTGCTTTTCTCTTTTCTCTTCATGTAGAACAATGTTATATTTTTATTAAATTACTTCAATATATGTGCACTCAATTTCGTGTCCTATGGGCTATGGTACAATAATTATTGGATGCATCTTCATAAGTGACATTCACGATTGAAACTAAACATGTCTGGTTATATTTTCCTTTTTTTTCTTGAATTGAGACCTATGTATTTTATTATTTTCTATATTTGTTTGTTTGGCTTATTCTTTAAGATGTAAAGTTGGACAAATCGAAATATCTATTCTATTTTTATCCTCATAAATTAGTATATGTAACATATAGTCAACTGCTTTCAATATTTTTGAAATTTTAATTTTAAAAGCGTAATAAATTAATAATAAAAATCTAAAGGTTAAACCCCCCTTAAGTCTCTTGACCCATAGGTAATTTATAAATTAAGATGAGAAATTGAGAATTTTATTACTACTACTAAATTAGGGCTTAATGAAAAAAAAAGGTAAAAAGATAAAATAAAAAATCATGTGCGTAAGCATCACGCTTTCTTCCCATAACTCTTATATAAACCTTTCTTCCCTGTTCAGGCGTCTCACTGTCTTTTTCTTTCTACACTCCAAAAAAACCTCTCTATTAAGAAACACAGCATCCGTACGGTTAACAATGTCTAGCGCCGAGCCTGAACACGAGCACAGAGAAGAGGAAGAAGCCGCCGGAGCCGATGACGAAGATACCGGAGCTCAGGTTGCGCCGATTGTCAGGCTCGAGGAAGTTGCCGTAACAACTGGCGAAGAGAACGAAGATGCTATCCTCGATTTGTAATTGATTTCTCTGATAATCGTGTTTATTTTTTCGATCTGCTTCGATTTCTAGGAATGATGAATAACTTTAATATTTGTGAATTTATCGTAACAGGAAAGCGAAGCTTTATCGATTCGACAAAGAGGGAAATCAGTGGAAAGAGAGAGGTGCTGGTACTGTTAAGCTTTTAAAGCATAAGGAAACTGGAAAAGTTCGTCTTGTTATGCGCCAATCGAAGACTCTTAAGATCTGTGCCAATCATCTAGGTTTGTTTATAGTTCGATTTGTGACCTTTATTTGCATGATTAAAGTTTATTTTATTCAAATATGTGTTTCATTTGATTCGGGATCTGAGATTTGGACTCTGATTCGGTGCTATGCAGTTATTCCGACGATGACAGTTCAGGAACATGCTGGAAACGAGAAGTCCTGTGTGTGGCATGCCGCAGATTTTGCTGATGGTGAATTGAAGGATGAATTTTTCTGTATTAGATTTGCATCGTTAGAGAGTAAGAATTTCTGAATCTGCTGGTTCGGTTAATTTTTACTAGATTCTAGGGTCTTGTTTGATAGATGAAGCTTTCAATTAGCTAAAATCTGCAATTTCCTTTTGTCGTGATTGCCTTTGCCCCATAATTGCTAGTCATTATAATGGCTCCTTTTGTGCCTATGGTTATAACATTAGATTTTTGTTTGGAGAACATTTCATTCTCTACTGAATGCTGTAATGGGCGCACGTATTGTAGTTGTAGATTTCTGAAGTATTCAGATCAATTGAGTATAGAAGCTCACCAGTTAATTACTGTACTTTAGGTATGATTTGTAGTTTCTCATTTTCTTCTTTTTAGTCACCAACTCAAGCTTGTCTCTATGATTGGAAAACATACACTAACATATACACTTCTGTTGTGTGCATATGATTTATTTCGTTTTGATTGTTCATAAACCATTAGTCTAGTTGAAACTACCATTTACTCCACTCTGGAAGATTGAATGTAGTGACAATCATAAGATTAGATCTTCAGGTCTGAGGTGTAAAATTCTGCAATTCATCTACTTGAGCGTAATTGGGATGCAAAGGTGTTCCAGTAGTTTTGGCTTATTAGGCTATGATTGTTGTTTGGATTGGGTGATGGATCAAGGCAAGATTATAGTACCACCAAATTATGTTTTGGGTAGTTTGTTGGTGTAATTTAGATAACCAATCTCGATAGATTCTGAGTTGGGGTGTGTAGGGGAGGGGGTAGAAGTGTACTTAGATGGACAGGGAAATAGAATTTTGCAAGCTCTGCTCCTCTTCAAGCCTATATAAGTTGTCTATATTAGAACCAATGGCTTGATGTTTCAGATGTTGAAGTTTAATAGAGGTTATTTCATATCCGAGGTACCTATTCTCAACATGAGACGTTAGTTATGGCTTTAATGGTGTGTATTCCTTGAATATATATATAAGATAATAGCAAGAAAGAGTGATCAAGGAAGTTAAGATACCCTACGTAGTACATCCTTGCCTTTTGAAAATTGAAACAGTGGTTGAAGCATGAATAGAACTTGGAAGAGTAAAATCCTTATTAAGGTTGATTGCAGAAACTAGGGAATTGATGAGTCCCTAAATTCTTTTCCAATTCTAGACGTAAGTGCAGTCTCAAGATTATAGATGTACAAATTTTTATGAATAAAGATCATCTCTCCTGTGACTTAGGTTGTCACCAGTCTGATCTCTTCCATGCCTTAGGCCCTCCTATATAGTAGATCCACGACTTTGCTGACGAGGGAAAAGAAAACCAAACCTTAAACTGATAGGTGACTTCTCTCTGCAAGGGAATAACATGTATATTATTTTTGTTTAGTGGCAACATACATATTATCTTTTACCTATCAATTATTTGGTTGTGTTTTTATTCTCATTATATTAAATTGGTAATACTATCATATGAGTAGTACCAATATTATACCTTACTAAGATTTAGGCCAGGTTGGGATTAGCTGAGAGGGGAGTGATGGGACAACTGAATGTAAGGTAGACCCCATGTTTCTGCCTTCTGCTATAGTTCTGAAATTCCCAAATTCCAGAAATAATGTCATTGCAGGCCTCACAGGTTTTGAATCTAAAACATTAGACTGCAAATCAGATGCACCGTTAGAAGGCAAAACCACAACCTCAGTCTACAGAAACCCATTAAAAATGCCCCCATTTATGATTCTCCAAACCGGAACTGCCAATGACCTAAGTGATTGATCTTTTATTATTAAGTTGTTGAGAACCTTTAGGTCATATCCTCTTGATTGTGGTCCGTGTAGTGTTGAGAGTGAACTGATCTTGGACTTCTCTCCAGAATCCTAGGTACTGGTAAAAGGAATCATGGTTAATACTGCATGCTTGGTTACCTACTTGAGAGTGATTGCTCTTTAGGGACTTGAGGACTGGTGCTTTATAAATTATCAACTAGGACTATCGGATTATAAGGTGTGGAATGAACCTAGCCGGGTATGGAAGGTGATCTTTCAATTACCAGGTCCTTTAGGACTCCTGAACTGGATCTTCATTGCAGTTTTTACTCAACATATTGGAGTTAATTACACTTTCAAGGGATTAGAAAATTTCCCATGATTGGGGATAAGTCAAACACTGGATGAGACTTGAGAGGGGCCCTGGAAGTGATTCTGAGGATGTTGTAGTTTAATAGTATGTATGATCATGTCCCCGATTCTTTTATGTTGCTGCCTGTTTTTTAATTTTTTTTCCCCTCAGCAAAAATGATGTCTTAGTGTAATGTTTTTATTCTTAGATTGCAAGACCTTCATGGAGACTTTCCAAGAGGTTGCTGAATCACAAACAAAGAAAGAGGAAAATGTGGATGCATCTAATGCTGCTGGCCTACTTGAGAAGTTGAGTGTCGAAGATAAGAAACCAGAAGAGAAGAGCGAGGAAAAAACTGAAGAGAAAGTTAAGGAAGACGACGTCAAAGAAGAGAAGCCTTCTGATAATGCAGAGAAAAAGGAAGATGCTGCTTCAGCCTGAGAGATGTATGTCATGTACGCCAAATGTAGTTGGTGAGGTTTGTAGCACCTCCATTTTTGCCAACCAAATTTGGGTATAGTCTGGTCAAGTGCAAGGGGTGTTGCTTTGGGGCGGGGTCGTCTGGGGTGGGGGGAGGTTGTTATTTGTTTGTCCATCTCTGAGGTGTTTCAACATCTTGGGGAAACTCACGTCAAGGTCGGGTCTTGTTCTTTGATTGAGGTATTGTGTTGGTCTATTGTAAGTCTTGGTATTATATACCCAACTGTACGTTGTTTATGTAAGTCCTCTTTTTGAGGCTGTTCTTTCTCTGTGTCCTTGGTTCCATATAATTCAATTCATTACTTATTTGGGGAAGTTGAATCCACTGGTAGATTTGCTGATGTTTGTGTTTCTATGAATGTGACTTCTTATTTTTTAAATTTTAAAAAATGGCATGGTAAGAGAAACAGGCTCTCTTTTGGTCTCATCAGTTGAGTATCGCGAAGGAAATCACCCGGTTTGTATGAAATAGATACAAGATGCTGCTCACAGTACTGCACTGTGATCAGACTGCTGTCTATTTTGTGTCTCTTGGAACTTTGATTTAAAGAGTTCTCTGGATATTTGGTTTACGTTCAATATACATATAAGAGTGGAGTTGTCTTAACCTACGTAGGTTCACCTTGGTCACAAGCTACTGAGCTCGTACGTGGAATCCTCAATGAAACAGCTCGTGAGCGGATAATGAAGCTTCCTCTTTTGATTTACGTAAAAAGAAAACAAGATATGTAGTAATTACTGAATACATAACCTTTCTGTGTAGCCATTCTTTGATGACAGGCAATGTTAATGAGCTGCATATAGTTATTGGTTTTATACAATTTATTTTCTTTATGACTTGTTACGCCTCGAAGAATATCAGTAGTTAAACTATTCATGGTTCGTCAAGAAAGCTACATTAACATGTTAAATTTAACTCCTAGGGTCGAGTTCTACGTATAAGACCGATCGGTGAAGGTTTTTTACTGTTATGACCTAACTATAAGGTTCTGATATGATCATAATTTGAAGTTAAACCTCTTCCTCTTATGTTATTTACCGGGATAAGGCACAAGTACCCCCTAGACTATGACCGAAATTCAGAGACACCTTAACTAAACTAAGGTCATATTACCCCTCAAACTTATTTTTTTTTATAATTTTGTACACCTTTTGTCTTACGTGTCACACTCTGTGACTCCACGCAGTTGAGGCGCGTGAGAGATATTTGGATGCCACGTAAGCCAAAAAGGTATACTAAATTACAAAAAAAAAATTGATTTAGGGGGTAATAAGACCTTAATTTAGTTAAAGTGTGTCTCTGGGATTTCGGTCATAGTCTTGGGGTACTTGTACCTAATCCTTATTTACCCACTAAAATGTTAGACCAAAATGATACTTAAAACTAAAATTGTACCAACAATTATATAGTAACTCCGATCATTAAGCCAAGACATTCGTCCTGTATTGGGTACCTTGAAATATTTTAACCAAAAAAGAACTAACCACCTCTCCAAGAAACCACTATCTTGTTCTTCACTCAATTTTCCCTATCTTTTCGAATCTTAACAAATTGACTTCTTTTATTTTTACACACACATATATACTTTTTCTTCATGTCTTTCATTTTCCCTGTAACAATTTTCTCAATACTAAAATATGGACAATGCAAATGGCACCACTTCCTGTATCCAAAACTCACATTCTCCTTCCGTTATTGCGAGCCCTGACGCGACCCTAGGGCGCCATTTAGCCCGAAGGTTAGTTGAAATTGGAGTTGAGGATGTTTTCTCAGTGCCTGGTGATTTCAACCTCACACTTCTTGATCACCTAATTGCTGAGCCAAGGCTTAAGAATGTTGGTTGTTGCAATGAGCTTAATGCGGGATATGCTGCTGATGGGTACGCGAGGTCTCGGGGTGTTGGTGCGTGTGTTGTCACGTTCACTGTGGGTGGTCTTAGTGTGATTAATGCAATTGCTGGTGCTTATAGTGAGAACCTCCCTATTATCTGCATTGTTGGAGGTCCTAATACTAATGACTATGGAACTAATAGAATACTGCATCATACTATTGGATTACCTGATTTCAGCCAAGAACTTAGGTGTTTTCAGACTGTTACATGTTATCAGGTAAGTTAAGTCCTAGTTTTGGATTTAGAATTCGAAGTTTACAGGTTACTATGTTAAGATTGATGAGTAAAAGTGATTTTTTTTTGAAATATTGGACAAGTAAAAGTAAAAATTTATTTTTGGAATACTGGAAAAGTAAAAAGTAAACATAGAGAGGAGAGAGAGAGTACTACTCCCTCTGTCCATATAATTAGTTGGTCACTATACAAAAAATTGTCCCATATTAGTTGATCACCTTACTAAATAAAGAAAACATTAATTGATTTTTCCCATATTACCCTTGCAATAATTCTTTATTAAAGTGTTCACACTTGTTTGTAAAGTTCCAAAGAAGTTCTTAAGGAGTGAATTGGTAAAACAATCCTCATTTATGATTTCTTAAATGAAAGTGATCAACTAATATGGGACGAAGGGAGTACTTTTTATGCAGCTTTTAGATAAACAAACTTTATTTTTAAGAACTTGAAGATTGTATGTCCAAATTCACACTGAAATGAAGTACATACTCCGAGCTATGTCAAACACGAAATAGAAGTTGATGCCTATATCCAAGGAAAAATTCTACTCCTATTTCTTTCCCCCATTAATACTATGCAAAAAGTTCCCTACATATCCAACTAATTGTATGTTACTATGTTTGGTTGTGTTAGGCTGTTATAAATAACTTGGAGGATGCACTTGAACAAATTGATAGAGCAATTTCCACTGCTCTAATAGAAAGAAAGCCAGTATATATTAGTATCAGTTGCAATTTGCCAGCCACCCCTCATCCAACTTTCAGCAGGGATCCTATTCCATTTTTTCTATCACCTAGGTATGTGTTACCTTATCATCTATTCTTACATTCATAAAGACTTTGCATGACAGTGGCTGATATAGACTAGACGTACCGAGTTCACATACCCATCGTCTCTAGCTCGGAGTATGTGTGAAAAAATGGCACACATATAAAGAGCAGAACTCCTTGACTCTAAATTTTGGACCCGTCATTGTTACATGAGAGCTATTCTTTAACTTGCTTTTTGAACGTACTGACAATGGTGGATCAAGACTAGATGCAGTGAGTTTGACTATACATGTGTATGTGAAAAGAAATTGTCACATATATAAAGAGCAGAATACACTGACTCTTAAGTCTTGGATTTGTCATTGCTGTACGCGAGATGTTCTTTCAACTTACAATTAGAACTTAATGACAATAGCGGATTCGTGATTTTTACTAAGGGGTTTAAAATATGCTGAAGTAAATACAAGAAGAAGCCAACATAATTATAATTATGTATAAAGACAGTAATTTTCCCGCCGAAGGAGGTTCGGATGAACCCCTCAACCCTACCTAACTCCGCCCTGATGGCGGATCAAAGACCAGATGCAGTGGGTTCGCCTATATATGCGTGTGTGGAAAGAAATTAGCACATATATAAAGAGAAGAACTTAGTGACTTTAAATCTTGAATTCGCCACTGTTGTATGCGAAATTTTCTTTCAACTTACGATTAGAACTTATTGATACAGGCTAAGTAGCAAGAAGGGGTTGGAAGCTGCAGTGGATGCAGCAGTGGCCTTTCTAAGCAAGGCAGTAAAACCCGTCATGATTGGAGGGCCAAAGCTAAGAGTAGCTAAAGCTTGTGATGCTTTTGCTGAACTTGCTGATTCTTCTGGTTATGCCATGGCAATGATGCCATCAGCAAAAGGGCTAGTAGCAGAACAGCACCCTCACTTCATTGGCACTTACTGGGGTGCGGTAGGCACATCCTATTGCGCGGAAATTGTTGAATCAGCTGATGCTTACTTGTTTGCTGGTCCGGTTTTTAATGATTACAGCTCTGTTGGGTACTCGCTTTTGATCAAGAGAGAAAAGGCGTTAATCGTGCAGCCTGATAGAGTTGTAATTGGAAATGGACCAGCCTTTGGTTGTGTCCTTATGAAAGATTTCCTATCTGAACTAGCAAAGAAAGTAAAGAAAAATGAAACTGCTTATGATAACTATCGTCGGATCTTTGTTCCTGAAGGAACTCCTCCAAAGCCGGAGCCTAACGAACCTCTAAGAGTCAATGTTCTGTTCCAACATGTACAGAAGATGCTTTCAGCTGATACAGCTGTGATTGCTGAGACAGGGGATTCATGGTTCAATTGCCAGAAGCTTAAGTTACCAGAAGGATGTGGGTATGTGACTAATAAAAGCTTAACAGCCTGGTATCCATTTTATTTCGAGTCATTAGACGAAAAAAGTTCGTGTTGCAGGTATCAATTCCAGATGCAATATGGCTCCATTGGTTGGTCTGTTGGTGCTACATTGGGCTATGCACAATCTGTACCCAAAAAACGTGTCATATCTTTCATCGGTGATGGAAGTTTTCAGGTAAGAAAATGACTTCCATCGTACCAGACACTATTATTCGTGTGGAGAACTAAATTTTGGATACCAGGTTACTGCACAAGACGTGTCAACAATGATTCGTTGTGACCAAAAGACTATCATTTTCTTGATTAATAATGGTGGTTACACCATTGAGGTTGAAATCCATGATGGGCCATATAATGTCATCAAGAACTGGAACTACACTGGTTTGGTAGATGCACTTCACAATGGTGAAGGCAATTGCTGGACCCAGAAGGTAAGTGTTACTTTTATTTACTGATCCATACTTCAACGAAATACATGGTTGTTTTCAAATTGTTTTATAACTGGATTGCAGGTAAGGACAGAAGAGGAGCTGATAGAAGCAATTGCCACTGCAACTGGAGAGAAGAAAGATTGTTTATGTTTCATTGAAGTTATTGTTCACAGGGATGATACTAGCAAAGAGTTACTTGAATGGGGATCTAGAGTCTGTTCTGCCAATGGACGTCCACCAAACCCTCAATGAGTCTCCTAGATTAGTTTTTTTTCAAGCATTTCTTCCTACTTTTTCGATAACACCCAAGCCGTATTAGAATTCTTTGTTTAAACTCAGTAATCAGAATTAATTACCATTTAATAAAATGGATTTTTGGACTATTACCTGGCTCCATCTATTACAGTATCACCCAGCTGATTTAACAATTCCCCTTCAATATCAGACGGTTTTGGAAATTAGAGGTTCAATGTTAGGAGTCATCTTCTGTGAATTCTCACTGCCAAAACGATTCACTAGTTTTTCCATGATAAATGAAGGTAACTAGCAGACTACCATATGAGAGAAGACTCATTGCTCAAAAACTGAACTGGATAAGAAAGTATGACCAAGAACAATGCATTACTTTTCAAGATTAACAATCTGTCTCGTCTTCAACTTCACTGAAAGCTAAACACAAGTGGATATCTATTTCAGTATGCAGCAAAACACTGTTAATCCTTCAACTACAGGAGATAAACAGTCGTAATTCACTCTGTTTGGGACATTGTCACATTTTCACAACACAATATTAGCAGGCCAATACGTCATTTGGTAAAAGAAAAAACGGATCGAGATGAACCAGTAAATTAAGGAGTAAATATCATAAACTTGAGCCAAAAATGGCTCCCGGAGTTTCAATACACCTCAGAAGCAGAAATACATTAGGTTTAGGTGCCATTAGCACAATGTAACTACTGAAATTTAACTGCAAACACTGAAAATAAGACAAAAACGCAATAACCTAGAGCGACGGAGATATGTCAAAAGCTAAGAACTGCCAAGTACAATTCTACTTAGATCTCTGCCTCATCTTTCGGCGCTTCCTCTTCAATCTCCTCATACGCTTCTTCTTCCACTGAAATGGAAAAAAAAATACCTAGTGAGCACCAACACATATTAATCGCAAAAAGATAGTAGCACATGTAAAGCTTCAACAATGGAGTATGATTTACAAATCGGTAGTAATAGGAGAGTTATTCTGCATCGATATGATTCACAAATCGGTAGTAAAAGAAGTGTTATTCTGCATCGATAGACTAAAAATTGAAGATCCATCTGTATAAAACTGCAATCTACAAAAGGAAGAACAAGATGAAGACGTTCACGAACCTTGGCTCTCATGGTGAATCAGCTACGACGGAAGGGACTCAATTTACTTCCTGGCCGGAGTAAACTTACCGATGAAGAAGAGATGCGGCACTATGAGAAGGATAGTGAGGGATGGTGGAATATAAAAGGAAACCCTAGAGTGGATATGACTAATGGGCTTTAGGCAAATCATCCGAGAAATGGGCCCAGCCTCTGTAGGATTTGCACCAAGTAACCATAATATATGCCTTATGTTTAATTTTTGAAGTATTTATTTTTTAGACATTCAATTTATGTTTGTGTTCCTACATGAATTCATTAATTTTCTTAAAACAAAAAACATATAGGAGGACGAGAGCGAGTTGCTCGAATGGTAAGTATCCCTTACTTTCAATCCGAAAGTTGCAAGTTCGAGTCATCAAGGGAGCAAAAGGGGTGGGAGCTCCTAGGGAGGGATAAAAAAAAAACATATAGGAGTAGTTAAAATTACATTTTATGAAAGTACTATAAATGTTCATAATATATATTTTAATACATTTGTATTTGATCAAATGCAAGTTTATTTGATCTCATACATGATAACAAAGAAAAAAGAATGTTCGATCATTAAATTATAGAGTAATTCTTTTATATAAAAATACGAATCAGAGTTATGGAAAAAGTATCAAAATGTGCTACATGGATTGTCAAGAATGAAATGATATAAGTTAGTAGTTAATTAAATTTACTAGCTATAGCTAAAATCGACATCTCCAAGAAAGAGAAACATCACATAAATTAAAAAACCTACTTTCTACTAGTCTCCAACCTAATTTTCATGCCTTACTGAAATATTATTGTTTGTTCAATTTTTAGTATATAATATTAACAAATTAATACACAAAAATCTTCATCCCGTCAATCGTGTTCTAACAAACAAATAAAAAGTAATATTTTTATAAAAACATATAATAGATGAAATATTCATAAATTTCCTTTGATCATTAGAAGTGCATCAAACTGGAGTTGCAAATTATCAATCTGCAACTCCAATTGATTCATGATAAATATATATTAATTGATCGTCACTCAAGGTATGATCCAAATCCTATATAGAATTCAACTTTCATTTTCAATTATTATAGTATTAACCTAAAAATTTAATATTTTCCCCCAAATTCTATTCTTATCAAAACAGGAAAAATTTAACCAACCATTTTAATATTTTGTTCTTTTTCTCAGTTTTCCACATCTTGCAATCTCCGTCTCTCTTTAAACCTATCGTCCTATCCACAACTGACGACTACTTTTATTACATAATTTATTATTATTATTATTATATTCAGTTAACATAAGCCTACAGGAATACTTTTTTCTTTTTTTTTGTTTGGAGAGAAATTGTAGCTTCAAGCAAAAATGGGTACTGGTTCATCGAAGAACACAGACAGTAGCTCACATGGCAGCGAAGATAGAGAAGATCATGGAGGAGGACAGCTTTACGTTTCACTCAAAATGGAGAATTATAAGCTTAAAGGAGAACTCATTCCTCATGTTTATGGTTCCGTTCCATTAATTGGCTCATGGGATTCGTCTAAAGCTGTAATTTCATCACTCTCACCTTTTTCAGTTTTTCCTTTTGATTTTTGTGATTCATAACTAATGCAGTTTTGTTTTTCATTATCAGCTTCCGATGGAACGGGAATCAACTTCTATGTGGGAACTGAGTTTCGTTGTTCCTCCTAATCATGGTTAGTTTACTATTGTGATTTTGTTAAATTTGTGTTTAATTCATGGAATGAAAATCTATGGTAATTTCATTTGTGGATTTGCGAGTTATAGGAGGATTAGTATAGTTGACCCGAACTTAATAGGGATTGGGAAGTAGTTGATTGATTGATTTTTATTTGTATAGAGACATTGGACTTTAAGTTCCTTTTGAAGCCAAAGTACAATCATGAGCCTTGTATAGTGGAGGAAGGCTCAAACCGTGTACTTATTGCTGGAACGTTGCAAGGGGATGGGCGCTCAGCCTCGTTTAAGCTGGAAAATGAAGAGATTATTGAATATAGAGTGTTTGTTAAAGCAGACAGAGTTTCACCATTTGACCTTGCGGCTAGTTGGAGAGCCTTTCAGGAAAATCGCAAGCTTTCTACTGTTCGAGGAGTACCAGATGTTAGCATAAATTCGACACCAGCAATGGGTGCAGAGGTAAGATGTTGCTATTGTTTGACTGCTAATTGTAAATGCTGCTTTGTAAACCATGGTGCTAGATGCCTGTGATTACTGTCTTACTATCTTGTTAGATGATCTCTCCATGTGAATGAGTGTTTGTTTAACATGCTGGAGCTCAGAAGCCTTGTGCTCACATTTGGTGCAGATGTGATAAACTATTCTATTACAGGCTATTGCATCAAACAGATATCGTACATTTAAACTTTAAAGGGAGATAATTTGCTCTTCTTTAGGAGTAAAATGAGGTTGCAGATTTTGATATTGAAGATGTTCTAATTTGAATAAGGATGTTTAGCCTATGCTTTTTGTTACTATATGTGTAATTTTGAGGAAACTATTGACTTTCATGTTTCTTATCAGTGCTCCTAGTTTTTCTGCTTCTGTCTATTGGTCAAATTATTCTTGTTTTTAGCTTCTTCAGATGTCTGTGGATGAATATTGCTTACCAGGGTTGTTTCTATAGATTTTGGCAGTTGGATATGTTTTTCATATATGCTTAATTATATTAATTATATTTTAAACATTTTTTCTCGACAGCATGGCTCTTCGGCAAGTCTAGAACTTGATCTTGAACATTATGTTGTCCCTGCTCCAGCAACATCTGCACCGGTTTATGCTGCTAACTTGACAGAAACTCCTAGGTCTCTAACACGTAAAGGGGTATTTTCTGGGACAGATGGCACTATCATTCCAAGGCCTTCCTCAAAAGATGGTCACACTTCAAATGATCGGTCTGCTACAATAAAGGTTCTCGTGGTGCCTTTTGACTTGAGGTCTAGTTTGACTATAGGACTTGATATTTTGTCTATCTTTATCCCATTCTTATCAAAACAAAATAAACCCCCAAAGTGCGCTTGAGATTCAGAGTTTTACTAATTCTCTGACTATTTTTTTTGGGGTAAGTGTTTCACTGTAATGCATTCCCATAATTTAAGAGAAATAGGCATTAGCATTTTTGTAATACATGATAATGATCATCATTTTACTCAGTAAAATGAAAAAGCTATTCAACCCTGGTACTTATATTATATACTAATCTTTTTCATCCTCCAGCTAAAAATCTTGTATAGTAAGCATCTTTGACACTCATATAACCAATCATAGAGGCTATGTAAATTTTTATCCCATATTATGCACAGAAGGTATTACATTCGCTGGAAACATGCATGTTATGTGACTAGTGTTCTCCCTACTTAATTTGCCAACCGTATGCTTTTATTCATTCTACATGTATTACCATTTTCTTTCAAATTGTACCTCATTGGTTAAGAGCCACAGTTGATTCACATTATGCCGTCTTTTTATCATCCAGCAGATGGAAGTAATTGTCCCAGATCCAACTAGAGTTCCCTCAGGGTCTGGTACGGTTGAATCCAAGTCCATGGGTGCGTTCTCGTCTTTGCAAAAGCAAGATAGTTACAGGGGAATCCTTGTAGATAGGGGTGTGGGATCTCCAAGACTAGTCAAATCACCCAGTACAACCAGTTTTACTCTTGATCTCAAGCCTGATTCAGATGCCAAGGTGTGTAGAAATCTAATGTTTCCGTTGTGATGAATATTGTAATAAAATATCTGTTGTATCTTGGTTTATGCATCTAATGTATCATTCTTTTAAATTGTTTAGAATGTGATGCCAGCTGCTGCAGGAGCAGTTGCAGCTGGAGCTGTAGCTGATCAGATGCTTGGGCCAAAGGAAGACATGCATCTAGCAATCGTTCTGGTATTTTTTCTTTTATGATGAAGAACTGATAAGCACATTAGTTTTGGTGTAAGCTTGTCAACTTTGATGCTGATGTTGTGCTCTCGGATTGGCTTTCCTATGTTCTTGGAATAGTATCTTATGCAATGAATGATCTTAGGATTTGCTTATGCTTCTTGCAGGTTGGCTTGCCAGCTCGTGGCAAAACTTTTACTGCCGCTAAGCTTACTAGGTATCTTCGATGGTTAGGTCATGACACCAAGCACTTCAATGTTGGGAAGGTAAATTGCAGCACTTGTTTCTTCAATGTCTTCCTAAATTTGCAAACGTAAGGAAACTAACCAATCTTTTTTCTGTGACAGTACCGCCGACTCAAGCACGGAAGTAATCAGGTAGTTTAAATTCCTGAATTGAACTATTTTTCTAAATATCTGCAGTTAAATAGAACTGCCGTCTCACGTATAAAAAACAGAAAAAAAGAACTGTTATCTTTCTTGTATAGAAAACTATGTTAAACTGAGAATTCACTTGCCAAGACATCATTTAAGGTTCATTATCTGGTGGCCTTTTGGTTTAGGTGGTATGATTTTATTTTGCAGATGACATCTAAAACATTTGACACTTTGGGTTGTCCATTTCAGCAAAGTACTACTACCACTTCTTTCATACTGGTATTACAATAAGTAATTGTATCAAAGATCTAAAAGCGGCTTCAATCCTTTGTGTTCTAAAGAGACAAAGTTAATAATCCGTGGACATCTTTTATATAGAAAGCATACACCATGAAATGGAGAAAATGATAAAAATGACTAAAATGGTCCTTTATCTTTGGTAGTAGGTTCAAAGTAGTTCCTTAAGTATCAACTGTAACATAAAAAACTACACTGCTTATTGGAGCTTCTCCTCCTAGGAGCTGTAAGTTCGTATTAATTGAAATACAATCTGTGGAACTTCATTTTCTTGTGTATCTTGTTGACGCAGACTGCTGATTTCTTCCGAGGTGACAATCCAGAAGGCTTGGAGGCTCGCAATGAGGTAAACTCTGTCAGAATAGGTATTGTGTATTGTCTGTTTGCTAGAAGCCTGAAATCATCTTAATTAGATTGAACATGAGGCAGGGTTCGGGCGGGTATACTGAATGCTATGCCTGTAACGACTCACCATAGTGCTCCTTCCCTCGCCCTTCCCCCTCCCTGCCCCATTTTGGCCTCCATCCTCCATACGTAGGATTTTGACACCTGCCTGTTGTTATAACTCAGCTAGTACACATGTTTGGATTGGAGGCTGTGGGGTTCAGCAAGGCTTTACATCCATCCCAAACTGATAATTACTTCACATTATTTTCTAAACAGTGTCATTCTATCGTGAGTTTGTGTGTATAGTTGTAATTATTATGTACATACATTAGTTAGCAGTGTCGGATGACCTCACTTGAAGCAAAGGGGAATTTTAGAGGAAAGAGGCAAGACCAGGAAGGTCAGAGGGTGCGCATTAAGAAGGGCAGCACATTCCGCTGTTGAAATGGAGATGTAGGCTCCACGTAATGTAGTCAGAGGAGGTCTTTGTCTTCCCTTTCCTTGTCTATTTGTCAACATATATTGAAACGGGGGTTAAGTATCAGTTTGAGATTGGGAAAGAGAGGGATGGGTGAAGATTGAGAGGTTCAGTCATAACCTGTAGCAATAACGACTTTTTCCCCTTTCTGTTTTGTCTTCTGTACGGAAATTATGCTTCTCGTATTTTCTCTCTATTATTAGTTCTATTTCCCGAAAAGAACCATTATGAGTGTCAGGGTCTGTTTTGGAGAGGTTAGGGTGTGAAACCTAAGTTCTGGTGGCTCATTGGAATCAAAACCCCAGAAGAATTACCATTACTTGCATAAAAATTATGGAACACCTATCCCTGACCCCCACAATGCAAGGTAAAAAAATCCCGTCGCTGGCCCGTTCCACATTTAGATCTATATTCTCTATTCGATTATGGGCAGGTCCTTCATTGCTCTGCCTTAACATCCCTAATCTTAGTTGCCCCTCCTGGCCTCCCAGAGAAAAGAACATATGGATAGGGCTTCTGTCATATCACATGCATGGGAATTTTGCAATTTGTATCAATATTCTCCATTGCCAATTCAGCACCCATTAATTGGACATTTGACCATTCACTTTTAGGAAAGATTGATTAATATTATATCTAGTTTGTAAGAGTGTTGTAGAAAAGAACATGTTGCTTTCTCATCTTGCTGTAGAAGTTACTTTCTAGGATTTTGGGGTTTAGATATGGATGGCCATAGGCCCATTTATTGACAGTATGACTGGTAATTTTTAAAGAAATTTCTATTGTTGTTATTCTTGTAGCCATGGTAGGAGTTTATTATTGCATTGTCCCTAGGGCTAATGGGTATAAAACTTCGAGTTGTAGTGCATCCAGAGGCAAATCTAGGATTTTTCAAACATGGGTGCACCCAGAAAAATGTATTAAGTGGGAATTGATCCGAACATGGATGCATCAAGAAAAATGTATTAAGTGAGAATTGATTCTTCATCCTCAAGGTAAAAAACTCAACATTTAACCATGTGAACCAGATAGACTTCTTATAGCACGGGTGCAAGAATATAATAATAAACAAATTTTAGAAATTATATACATAAAATATCTAGTTTTACGAAGAGACCACGGGTTCCGATGCCCTATTTTTTACCTTTAGATTCGCCACTGAGTGCATCATCAATCTCTCTTGTAGTTATATTGGACTTAATTTATTCGTTGAATTGACTTTCTTCTTTTCACATAGTTTTAATACATCACATGCTACTAGGTAGCTGCCCTTGCAATGGAAGACATGATCGCTTGGATGCAAGAGGGTGGTCAGGTAAGTCTTCTGTAATTTTTATGGAACAATACCTGTTTCTGAGTTTTCGATAACTATATCCATTACTGAATGCAGGTAGGAATTTTCGATGCCACAAATAGCTCAAGGAAAAGAAGGAATATGCTTATGCAGATGGCTGAGGGAAAATGCAAGGTGAATTCTTATTGATGGACATCTAGTGTTAGTGTGTTACTGCTCTTAGTTTACTTCAATGGAACTGTAAGATTTTTTTCCCAAGGCTTTGGTCTAGTGGTAAGAGCGAGCGTTGTATAGGTTACACACACGTCATGGATAAAAACATGATATTTAAGCGGAGAAGGATTGAAGGGCAGACACGCAACCTGTTGAATTTTGAACCACGACCCTCGAAGATTTCTCGGTTATCACAAAATAAAAGAACTGTAAGATGTGTTTAATTCTCATCTATGTAAGTGCAATTGCAGGATTTGAGTTAAGTTCTTTAACAATAGTTAATATGTACAAATAGCGGTTTCATCTAATACTATACCTTATTTTGTTTCCATGAGTTGGGTGCGGGAGTCAAGATAACATCGAAGTCCTTATAGCGATTAAGTCAACGTGCCCTTGATTACTTTTTTTGGAGTGGCGGTTGCATGACACTGCCTTTGTTAGTTGAAACAAAGTCACTCCAACTTGTGTTCTAGTTTCTTAGCACTTCAAAAATTGCAGCATCAACAAAGTCACTCCAACTTGTGTTTCTAGTTTCTTAGCACTTCAAAAATTGCAGCATCACTCGCTTATGTATCTCAGTGCTTTAATGTGTCTAAGTAGTTTCTTTTAACAGATTAGTCCTTTCTTTCTTTTTTAATTCATTCTTTATGTTTATGTACTACTGGTTGTAGACAAGCCAAAAGAGAAGTGTACATTTTATGATGATACTTGTTGGTGGATTTTGTGGATCCATATGCAGAAGCCTAAGTTGTTTATCTGCTCTTAGTTCTCATTCTTGAATTCTGTGATGCTTTGCATGCAGATAATTTTCTTGGAAACCCTCTGTAATGATCCTAAACTAATTGAAAGAAACATACGCCTCAAAGTTCAACAAAGTCCAGACTATGCTGAAGAGTATGATAATTTGCTGTATCTTTTGGTGTTTCTCATATTAGTTAGAAAAGAACTTACATAGTTGGCATTGTTAATTTGTTATACAGGCCAGATTTTGAAGCTGGATACAGGGACTTCAAGAATCGCCTTGATAATTATGAAAAAGTAATATTATTTATCATAGTTATTATGGTTGTTTTTGTCATATTTATTTATAAATGCTTAACATCATATTATGTAATGTTTGTCATTTTCTTTTCTCCAAGGTTTATGAGCCAGTAGAGGAGGGTTCTTATATTAAAATGATTGATATGGTCAGTGGTCATGGAGGACAAATACAAGTAAGTGACCTTATTTTGATTTGTTTCATGTGTTGTTTATTTGAGGACACTTCAAAAGGTCGATGTAAGCATTGGTAGCAGCTAGCAAATATTGCATTTTATGTCCAAGGAATTAATTCCAAGGTGGACTTTATTTAAACTTTGTGATTTCTTCATGATGATTTTGTGTTATTCCACCGACAGTGAGCTACCTATGAGGTTTGGCTCAAGTGGTAGGTTGTGCCTCTGAAGGGTTTTTAGGTCTTAGGTTTCATACTTTTAACTAGGGTTAGTTCTTTCCCCTCATCGGGCTAACTTTGTGCTTAGCGGTTTGACTTTCAATAGCCTTGTACCTCTAACTCTTCCTATAAGCTGGTTTATAACCTCAAAATACCCTATTAGCTCAGTCTTTTGAAGGAATATGAAGTTATATTTCTTCTGACTTCTTTAAGATTTCATCGCATTTAACTTCAGTGAGAGCTATATATCTTTTGGCGTTCTGGAGACGGGTAAACAGTTTGATAGTGAAGGACTCTGTATAAAATTGTTTTATATGCTTTTTACAGGCTGACATAAACTTTTCAGTACCAATTTCATTTTCATATGGGTCGAATTTTAGGAGTTGGAGAAAAGATGTAATCTATGGAGCAGACGATGTTTAGATTGGCTTCAGTAAGAATTCGAAAGCTATTGACAGTGGATTGTTCAGTTAATTAAAGAGGAAAGAGAGGTGGGAGCAATCAGAACAGGCTACAGGACCTTCTCTTTCTTTCTTAATATTCCTATGCAGCAGTGTTCAAATTTGTCATCTTTTAGGCTGGCCTTGTTTGAGTTACTAGTTGGTAGCATCTCCAGTTAAGTATGAAGTGAGGCTTGTATAAGTTTATTAATGACTGATTCGCAAAATTGATGGAAGTTTGTGCCACTTTCAAGATTCTTCTAGTGTTATCCTAATTACTCGTGTAAGATCATGAGATGTGTTAGTGTAATGCCAGAGACATCCATGCACTTGTATAATATATTACTCCCTCTGTTCACTTTTACTTGTCCACTATTTCAGAAATAGTTTTTCATTTTTACTTGTCATTTTTAACTTGTCATTTTCCAAGACCTAATACTAAACATCAATTAATAGGGGTAGTGTGGCAAAATAGTCATCTCAATCATTGTTTTCTGAGTGAGAGTGGCAAGTCCAAATGTGACAAGTAAAAGTGAACGGAGGGGTACTTTCTTCAAAATTTGATAGGCGGCTAGACTTGGCTACAACCATAGACTAAGTTTCTGTGCAATTCAATTCAGATTTCCAAGGGAGGAATGGATCCTACCAGATTAGTCTCTTGAAATTATTTATTCAGCTTCAGATTCTTTAATTAATTAGTTCTATTTGTGCAGGTAAATAATATTAGTGGCTATCTTCCTGGGAGGATTGTCTTCTTCTTGGTAAGTTACTGCTCATCCTACTAAGTGGTCTCTTTTCTTTCCAATAGACTACTGTGTCTTTGAGGCATCTCCTGAATTATATTATATTGAATAATGGAGCAAGAAATGAAGGAATTGCTTCTATTTCTCGTAATGCCCGACTCCATGAAATAGATACAAAAGAAAAACATAAGTAGCAAAGACTGGAATAAACTCACATCCACAGATGGTTACTGTTAAGCAGTGTTATCAAAAGCAAAAAACGCAAAAAAACCTACGGTTTGTTGGGGCTTTAAGTGCAAAGATGAAAGAAAGTGTGACTGTTAATGAATGAAGACGCAAAGGGAGAAAAAAGTACAAATATATAATTCTCAAAAAAATAAATACAAATATATATGTTTAGTCCAAGTCTAATAATTATAAGCATTAATACCAAATATATGAATAAAGAAATTGATTTTTTTTAAACAATAAAATGAAATATCAATTATTTAGTGTTGCCTCTTCAGAAGAGGCTCATTGGCAAGGGAAAGCATGCCTTGGAACCTTGATGACGATATTAAGCAAGGCAAAGCGCTCAATACGTTTTGAGCCTCGCTTCAGGGCTTAAGCACGCCTTTGATGACACTGCTATTAAGAAAATGAACTTTGGGCCTAAAAGTTATCTCATGAGGTGAAAATTTCTCAAGACCATATAAGGAGACAACAATCCGTTCTCTCAACCAATGTGTAAGTCTTAACAGTTACCACCTTAGTGTAGTCTTATCTGTTCTTAGGGTTTCAAGGGAAAGAGAGATTGAAAATCAGAGTTTGGGAGCAGAGTCAGTATTCTTGCTACTGGATGATATGACTACTGGTACACACTGGTAAATGGAAGAATTCCATGCTGTACAGAACATGTCCTCTTTACTGGTGTTCCCTTTATTATTTGAATGTATAACAAAGACCTGGCACATTCTTGTGACAGGGCTTCTCATTTTGCATAAGAGTGATTTTCACATTTGTCATGGCCCTCCACTTATCCTGGAAAAGTAAGGAAAGAAAGAGAACTGGTCAAACACACTAGCATTCATTGCAAGATGGCAATTTGCCTGATATAGACATTTTATTGTTTATTTTGCTCCTCTCATTTACTCTTAAATTTTGTTGGAAGTTCCCATCAGATTGATATGATATGCAGGTCAATACACATCTCACACCCCGTCCAATTTTGCTAACAAGGCATGGAGAGAGTTTGTATAATGTTAGAGGCAGAATTGGTGGTGACACTGCGATAAGGTTTGTATCCTCTAAACACCTTGAAGATGATATATATATGTGAACATTTTATAATCCATCTAATACTGTCCAAGACAACATTTTTTTGAACATCGACGGAGCTTCAAATTTTTGACTGACAAATTTCTTTAACAGTGAAACTGGGGAGCTCTATGCAAAGAAGCTTGCCAATTTTGTTGAAAAACGACTGAAAAATGAAAAGGCCGCTTCTGTAAGTTCTACCTACTGATGCTTCAATTGTATAAAAAAAATCTCCCTTTTCTTTTCCAACTTCCACTAGTGCTTTTATTGAAATAGATACAAATGGGAACTGACCTACAGCATCTGATTGAACTATCACTGGGTGAGTTGGGGAGGGCTGGGAGAAAGATTGGGCTTAAAGCAATAGTGAAAAAGCATTCTTTTATTATGTTACTGTCAACATATCAAGAAAATCTAGTTCTTCAATTTTAATGACTAATCTAGTTCTTCATTTTGAAACCTGTTCTGAATCACTTTGTGTTCTCTGGCTTAAGAAGAAAGCTTCCTTAATCGTTGATGAAAGTACTTCCTTTTTCCTGATAACTACATCTCAATAAATAAATGAGTTAATAAAAGAAAAAGAACTACAGTTCCCTGCTTTGGATAGTAATCTGTGCCAGGAGCAGGGACCTTTGATCTTTCCCCCAAGGCGAGCAAGCATTTTCTATTTTCTTTTTTGGCCGGATATTTTCAACTGGAAAATTAGCTCTCTAGAAGAAGCATGATCACAACTTTCTCTGATATTCGTAACTTCCTATGTCAGATGTAATTTTGAAGTAAAAGGATCTAAATGCAGTACTTATACTTACTATCATTTCTTACACAAACTTGAAGTAGGATTAATGGTTGCTAAAAATCACAAAGCAAAAGTGCATGAACCATTAGCATCCAACTTTTTCAGCTTATACGGGATGCACCACTTCCAGAATTAAAAAAATTAGTATCAGCCCGTAACTAAGCTACTCCTATTTAGTAGGACAGATGTCAAACTTTCATACTGATCTTAAGATTTAAGGAATCCCTATATGGAAAATGTGGTTCCCTAGCAGCTTAATACACCTGTTTGCACAAAAAGATCCACGTTCTCCTCAAAAAGGAAATCAAGAAATAATAAATAAATTCAGGTACTGTTCACTTTTTGTGGGGGTTGGGAGGAGGTGATTTAAAAGAATTGGATTTGCGGTCTTGCAGCTGATCTTTGGGAATGTGCGATGTGATAATATCTCAAATTTCTTGCTTTTGAAGAATTAAAAGCTTACTTTTTTTCAAGAACATAATGCACATGAAGAAGAAAATCAGCATAATCATGCATATAAAGAGTACTTCTTAAAAAAAGTATGAGCATATAAAGAGTTTATGGTCTCTAGGAGTTATTAAGCTCAAAAGTTTCTATTTTTCTTATATTTCTCCTTGAAAAGGGCCCTGTTTAAGTACCTTGATGGTTTGTTAGGCTTTCAGTACGTATTGCTGACTCTGCACAGATCATTAATAGTTGAAGATAGCTGGTAGTGCTTATTCTGCACAACTTATTTTATATATGCTAGAGAAAAGTTGTATAAAATACTCTATTATATATTCTGTGACTTAGATATGGACCAGCACATTGCAAAGAACAATTTTGACAGCTAGTCCAATTGCTGGGTTTCCCAAGGTTAGCTTGTTGAACCATCGTGTGTTTGTTTGTTTTAAATCATGTCTTTTAACTCTCCTGAAGTATGGTTCTTCCTTTTCCCTCACTCCCTCTTCAGATACAATGGCGAGCCCTTGATGAAATAAATGCTGGTGTATGTGACGGGATGACTTATGAAGAAATAAAGAAAAATATGCCCGAAGAATATGAGTATGCTATAACTCTTCTTTACCTTTCGCAATGCAAGCTTATCCATTTGTTTGTGACCTAGTAGGATTTTATCCAAGTAGAATCTGTGGTGTTTATAGGAACAGTCAGCAAACTATGAACACATACTGAAGGGAAGATATGCCTCATCAGCTACAGAAAAGTGATATTACTAAGACAGAGAATTGACCACAGAGTCTGTTTGGTGTCTAATTAACGAGCTTAATTTGATTAGTTGCCCCAGTGTCATAGTTCTTTCTTTTTTCAGTATCTATCTGTAAGTCAGTTACCAGATAAAAAATCTGAGAAGATGTAAAGGAATTTATTCTAGCTGATAAGGATCTGAATCAACGGGTGTTGAAAATCAACTGGATTGAACTGCTTTGAAATGTAGTTAGAGTTGGAAAAGGTCTTCCGTGATGGCAAGACCATCACCTTTCCTAGTTTGGAAGTAATTCGTTGAACAACTGATGAAAGACTCATGTATGGAGTAAAGACATCTCCTTGGAAATCATAGGTTTTTCTGCTTCATTATTTTCTAACTGGCTGTGTGATTTACTCTTTCTCTTCGCATGTTTTCATATTAGTGTGTTGCTTACTTGTGAGAAGAAATGAATCCACCATTCTCCTATAGTGAATACACTAATGAACAACACTGTATTCTTTTTAAAAAAATATCAATTGGTTATGTCAAATTACTTGTTACTTATTTATACATACAGGTCACGCAAAAAGGACAAGCTGAGGTATAGATACCCTAGAGGCGAATCTTATCTTGATGTCATACAAAGGTTTGTTATTTAACCCTTTAAACTGAAAGGCTTGTTACTTTCAATACATTAAATCTAGAATCCTTCATTTTTCTCATTTTGTTCTAATTAACATTCAACATGTTGCAGGTTGGAGCCGGTGATTATCGAGCTTGAAAGACAAAGAGCACCAGTGGTGGTGGTATCTCACCAGGTTGGTAAATGTTGCTGAAGCATTAAAATATCTCGCTTTTCCATGCCAATAAAGCATGTGCATGACTTCAAATTCTCTCTTTCTAAATTTTCTTGTAGGCCGTATTGAGGGCTTTGTATGCTTATTTTGCTGATAGGCCTTTGAGTGAAATTCCACACATAGAGGTAATTACTTGATCTTGCGTGTGAAGACTTTGAAGAGGATCATTATATTATATTCCACAATGAATGGGGATACATATCTATTCGTGCTAATTTGGTAGTTAAAGCATAGTGAACATATCTTCTAGACATGAAAATGATATTTATCTTCTTTGGGCATGCTGCGGAGTTACTTTTTCTTTCTTTCATTCCATCTGTCTTGCTTGAATTGGTTAATTAAGTTGCTGAAAGAAACGAAGTTCATTAAGGCTCCTCTATGACACCCTGGTTTAAATAAGGGTAGATAAGGCACTGACATGATTCTAAAGAAAGAGGTTGAGCATACAACTTTCATTATTGGTGTTATCTTTTGGGTTGTTTGGTATGAAGAAAAATATTTCTAGGAAAATGTTTTCTAAAAAATAAATCATTTCCTGGCAACAGAATACCAATGAAAAATATATTTCATTAAAGAGGGAGAAAACAACTTTCCTCGCTTATGTATATCTCTGATAGTTCATTTGGAATAGTTTTAAAATTTTAGAGAGTGTTGGATAGTGAGACAGTTTCTTCTGGAAAATGATTTCCGGAAAATACATTTTCTGGGAAATATTTTTGTTCATACCAAAAACACCCATTACTCATCATTTCATCAGGAAAATGGCCTTGAAGTAGGAAGTGTCTGCTGATCATATATAGGCTTAATGCATAACAGTCCCTTAAACTTGCGAGTAAATTTCATTTAAACACTGGAGCTACAGCTTGTTCAATGAAATTTACAGATAAGTTCAAGGGACTATCGATATATTAAGCCATTCATATGTATTCTAATGGCTGGAAGATGATGCAAAGTTTTGTAGTGGCTATAGCCCTATAGGTGATGGTTTCTGCATTTATGCTTTGTGCAATTTTATGTGGTGAACTTTGAACAAGTCGAAAGATCCATTTATTGTACCCTTTTCCTTGTTAAACTTGCAGATGCCACTTCACACAATCATAGAGATACAAATGGGGGTTACAGGAGTACAGGAGAAGAGATACAAACTGATGTAGGTCATTGCAAATTGACTTTCTAATACGTATATGCAGCAATTCTCTCATTCAAATTGTAGCAACTGATACCAAATAAATTGTATATCAACGAGTGTTTGACATTAAGGTGTATCAATTTGAAGGCTTCATCTTCATCTTCTTCTTATTCTGCACTCTCCGATCCCTTCTTCTCTCTTTTTTTTCAGTCTCTTAATTTCTTGTGATTTCGCGAAGGATTCTTACTATGGTCTTTTGAAGATGATAAATTTAAAAATCTACTTCTCCCTTCTCCAAATTCATATAGACATGTTAAAGTGTTTTAAGTAGCAAGATTAAATTTACTTTGTACAACTAAAGAATCTTAAGTAGCAAATTAAATTTATTTTCGACTTTACCTATAATCCTACTATTGAATCTTGAAGTTATCTATGTTGCTTACTTCTTAATTAGCCAAAAGAAAAAAACTGATGTATGTTTTATGTTCAGTGCATTGACACTATAAAGAAATTGTAAATTATTAGGTTAAGTTGACCTATAAATTATCAGGTTAATTAACTCTACCTATCAATCATAATATAATAATCTAGAGATCTAATATAGTGACAACTTGCTATACTCAGTTAACTTGCACTTATATCAAATCAATAAGAAGATTTTACAAGTTGGGATAGTACAACTCGTAAAAATACAAAAGAAATAAAATACACTCCATTTGATGGTCAGTACTCCTTCATTCTTGATGGAAGCAATCATGCAACGACTTCTGAACTTGTAATTGATAAGTTGAGATGAAGAGAAGCTCGGCATAGAGGACAATTTGAGTGACCAATTAGCCATTTATCAATACATTGAGCATGATATACATGTTCACAATAAGGCAATAACTTAACCATTTCATCATCTCCAAATAATCCCAAACAAATTGGGCACTCATCACTTCTTTGAACACTATCTAACTTACATATTGTCTCACCAAATAAGAAAACAGGCAGCTTTTGAATAGTTTCTTCATCAAGTCCCTTGTTGATTTGTACCAAAACTGCATTTGCATCTGGTGGTGAGCTCAATATTTCACTAGAAAAGAAGTTAAATTTACAAACAAAATAGAAGAAAAAGAAGCCAACAAGTAATAATAAGATGAAGAAAATAATAATTGAAAGGCCATGGTTTTGGAAATGTGAGGTTATTAATTTGAGGTCACTGAAGTACCAGTTTGAAGTTTGAGTATCTTGTAAAGACATGACCAAATTGATCAATAATGAGCAACTCAAATAATGGAAGTGATGGGAAAAAATAGGGACAATTCTGCTGCCTAGCTACTTATTAACACTTTCTCCCTCCGTCTCAATTTATGTGTCTTAGTTTGACTGAGCACAAAGTTTCAGAAATAAATGAAGATTTTTTAATCTCGTGATCTTAAATTAAAGATGTGTGTAGTCTTTTAAATCTTGTTGGTACTATTAAACTTGTCAGTTGTCACATAGAATGTTAGAATTGAAAAACTTACTAAATATAGAAATGACATTTTTGTGGGCAAATCAAAAAGAAAAGTAAGACATTTAGATTGAGACGGAGGGAATACTGTTGACAGATGGAGAAAAAATATAACTACAAACGCAAATTTCAAATGGACAGCTCCATCAGAATGTCATTAGAAATATGGCATACCCGAGGAGAAATCCGTTCTACGTTAAATTCATTAAAATTTAGATGAATTTGAGATTCTAAACTCATAATGGTTAGAATCTAAAACTTAAACCAAGTAAATTTAACTCCTAAATTTGTCTACATTATGCCATTATATTACTATTGTATATGGATCAAACCGTTTGTAGTCTTTTTAACTTCTATATTGTAACAATAAAAAAGAATATTATCAAATTGCTAATTGATATGTACAAGTAATTCTCAGCAGTAGGTGAAATTAATAATCTGAAAATTAAGACAGATAATCTTTTATATTTAAATTATTTTAAATCACATAGTAGCAATAAATCCAACAGCCAACTCCCTCTCTTTGTTTAGGAAAAAATAAATAAAAGAAGAGTTATTAAACTCACTCTCTTTGAGTTGTTTTACTGCATTGTCAACTGTTTCATTTATTTCCAGCAGCAGCAATAAGGCCCATTACCCATACACTATGGATTCAAATAATAAATAATAATAAGTACGGAAAATTGTATATAATAGCAAACTATTAATTCAAATTAAATGCTATAAATATAGTTTGATTTAATTGTACCCCATAGCAAACTATTGCTATTTCACCTCTCTCCTGGTGAATCTCGCTCGCCACTCTCGTTCTCTCCCTCGCCTCTCTCATTTTTTATACAAACGCAAGTGTATAAAGTGTGTTTGTGTTTGTATAAAGCGAG
>JAJOOS010001241.1:0-37364 GCA_029582725.1 Solanum chiquidenum | reverse complement strand
TTTCCACTCGTTTGCCACGACAGTTGCTACTCGGTTTGCTGAAACCTTAACTCTTGATAGTTCCCTTTCCAATGTCCTCTTTTCCTCCTACAAGATTCAGAAAAATTAACCTCAGGCCTTATGATCTATAACATAGTCGTACGTCTAGTAGCATTATTAAATATGTGTCTAGATGTGTTTTTAATTACTTGTAACTCAGAAATACGTCGTTTGTAGTCACGAAGTGTATTAGCTGCTGCTCCTCCAGCAAGAATTGCCTCCTCAAGCTCTATAATAGTTTGGCTAAGCTTTTCCACCTCAAGAATCTTTTGACGGTTCGTCTTATCAAGTATTTTGTTTTCCTCCTGCATTGACAGGAATGATGTAGCCAGAATTTTCACTAGGGGGATTTAAAATGTAAAGAAGGAATCACATGAAAAAGCTAAGGAGGTCCACCGTCTATTGTAATTTTCCGGTTGAAACTCCTACCTGGAAGATTTCAATCTGTCTTCTTAGCTCAAAGTTCTGATTTTGAATCTCTTCTACTATTAATGCTCTTTCTAAAGCACTTTTAAGAATTCGTTCTGCTTCAAGCAACGCGGTTTCTTTAGACCTTGTGTGTCTTTCCAATGACCTTGTATCCTCCTGTAATGCTGCAATCTAAAGAATTTGACAAAGAAAACAAGTTAATGCTTGTAAAAGCACTTGGAATGAGTTTTTATCATTTTTTAAGTACCTCATTCTTGTACATCTTAATCTCTGCCTCGAGGGGAGCAATAATGGACTCGAGAGGAGGAGAATCATCGTCTTTCTGATCTGCGTATACTCTTCTAAGAGTTGCTTCAGCAGCATATTGTGCAGCCAGTGCTTCTTTCTTCTCGTTAACAAGTCGTTTGATATCAAGATTCTGCATTTTAACGCGCCCTTTTTGAGTAAAGAAGTGGTTGCTTTTGAATAGCATTACATTTTACACGAACGATGAAATGCCATACCTTTTGTTCAACTACATTTTCGCCAATTTTCAGCTTTCCTTCCAATCTTTGAAATTCATTTCCGAGCTGTGAAAAATAAGAATTTCATTATCAAACAATATAATAGCTAAACTATAACAAGCAAATGTATGCAAAATAGCAAATCCAATTGAGTTGAGAGTACCTCTTCAAGAACCTTGTCTTTGAGGACTTCAGATGCTTTCAGAGCCTTAATTTCACTTACCGCTGCTCCAAGTTCTCGATCCTTCTCTGGTGAAATTCACATCAAGAATTGAATGTCAACAGCTAAATATCGCGCTTATATCCATACGTAGCATGTTACAAGCATGCACATATATACGTCGAAGCTTCAGAAAAGCCAGTTACCAAATAATTGATATACTACAGCCCAAAATCAGGACTTAAGCTAGTCTTTAAGCCAAAAAACTATCTAATGTTTATACGAAAATGCAAGGTTATCTAATCAACAACAACTACGTCTCAGTCTCAAACAAGTTGAGGTCGGTCATTTAAGCTCATATCATATCATCATCATACCTAATCGCTAAGATCATTTCGGTGATAGCCTAACAAGGACTACCAGAATTTTATCAGCAGATTTTTATTTGGCCTATTTTAACACAAGCTGGACAGACAGAATCAGAACAAACTTAGAATATACTCAATTCTTGAATTCTTAAATTTTCAATTGTTTTTCCCTGCTGATTGAAAGTTCCACCAACCTATGTTGCTCGAACTATTCAAAACTAACGCCAAGTACATGTCAGATTCTTCAAAAGTAGTGCATCTTTTGAGGACTTGACACGTATACGACAACATTTTTGGAGAGTCGAAACAACATAGCTACTAACAGAAAGCTTGTCCCTTTGTTTGACAAGATCATCAAAAAGAGATCAAACATGTTTCCACATATCTAAATTTGAAAGCTTTTTGGTAAACAGGATGTCGGATGATGTGAAGCTTGTTTTTAACATCTTAAACAGAGTTGTTTAACTCCTCAAGCAACTATTGTTATTGATCATATGTCCAAATCAATCCAATTATGAAAGTAATAATAATATTAAAAAAAATCATCAATTAAACATGTTAGATATTGAGAAAAGACAAAAAAGGGACACTTCGGTCCACCAAGCTCCCGCTATGCATGGGGTCTAAGGAAAGGCCGAACCACAATATGTCTATGTAAGTAGTCTAACCTTGCATTTTTACCAGAGGCCGTTTTCGCAACTTGAACCTGTAACCTCCTGATCACATGGCGACAACTTTTTACTATCCACTTCATATGAAGCATGAAGGGGAGCCTTGACACAAAGGTAAAAAGTTACCGACATGTGCAGGTGGTCACAGGTTTAAGCCGCGGAAACAACATCTTGTGAAAAAAGGCAAGGTAAGGCTATGTACACAAGACTCGATGTGGTCCGGTCCATCCCCGTACCTTAGCCTAGCAGAAGCTTAGTGCACCAGGACAAATACACAAGAAGCACAATTTAAGAAAGTGAAAACTAAAAATTAGTTTTTTAACCTTTGAGTTGGTTCTGCAAATTATTGAGTTCCAAGATAACAGGATCAGGATGAACATGAAAAAGTTCCTCACCACAAACTTCATAAAAGCCAGACATATTTTTTTTCTATGACTTTCAAACTATAGTACAATTCTTGAAACTTAAAAGGTACTAAAGAAAGAAATAAGATGTGTATAAGACTTTGTAATTGTAGCTATTTGAAGTGTCCATTTATACTTATATAAAGAAAACAAATTGAGTTGAATTAAGAGAATGGACTTCCCCTCTTGTTAAGCAAACCTTAGCAAAAAAACAAATCAAAACCAACTTAGTTATTTTTAATATTATCTTTTATAAGTTTTTAGTGAAATACTATTGTAGAGTCTCTGATAAATTTGTTGTCATGTGACAGGAGGTCATGCGTTCAAACCGTGGAAATAATCTCTCGCAGAAATATAAAATACGATTACATACAATACACATTTGTAGTTTAACTTTTTTTTGAATCACACGTATATGAAAGCTTAGTGCACCGGACCAACTGCTTTATCTTTTGAAAGACTACAATATAATATTTCATTTCCTCATTCTTTTTCCTAGTTTAACTGCTCAACTTTGAAAAAGATAGTAATGATTATAAGGAACAATATCTCTATATGCTTCACACACTTTTTTTATGCTTATTTAATTTGTATGGTTTAGCTGTAACATATTCTTGAAATTTGTTTTTAGTGGAACAGAATTAAAAAGGAAACAATTAAAAAAATGGACCACAACAAATAATATTAAAAAAATTAGTGAATTTAAAATTAAACAAGACAAAATGCTAGGGAATAAAGGCTAAGTTGTCCTACACTTATCTGGACTTTAACTTTTGAAGCTTTCCTTAAGCAGAAAAGGGGTGTTAGGTAATCAAGTTTCATTTTATTAAACTAATAATAAAGCTCTTTTTATTTTTCTATTTTGCCCCTTTTTTTTTTCCTTTTAGGGAAAGAGATTCTTATATAAAAAAAATTGGTTTAATTATATGATGTTTGGAATCTCTTAGCCCAACTAATTCAGATTGGCAGGTTCATTTAAGTGGGTAATGCCCTCTATTAAAAGTTTCTTCATTTACGAGCTTAAATCACCATTTAATAGTCGAAATCCACATGTCCGATTAATTCAAATTTACATGTCGTAGGACTCATTTAAAGAGGAAACTGCTCTTTATCATAAATTTCTTCATGCCAAGGAATCGAACTCATTGGGCCGCCTAATTCATATAGCACTACTTAAGGTTCATTGAAGTGGAAAACATTCTCTAACAAGACATATTTTTATTCCCAAGGCTCGAATCCACCATTTGGCCGGTACCCTGAACCCATTGGCCCAACTAATCCATGTCAAGTAGGGACCATTTAAGGGGAAATGCTTCTGACCAAAAATTTCTCCATTTCTGATGCTCGAACTTAAAAAATTTCTGATAAAGAAATGAAGGAATCTCATTCAGAATCTCATTCAGATGTAATAATAATAAAAAAGTGATAAAGATGTATACCTCTAATATAATTAGCTATGAGAAAATTAACTTAGGGAATTGATGTGATATTTTCCAAACATAATCTCTAAATATTGATGGAAAGCTCCTTCCACTTTAGATTAAGAAGAAATTAAATTGCTTGAGCGTTAAACACTCCTTAAAATCTTGAAATCATTGATAAAATTCAAAGAAAATGAGATGTTGATGACAAATAATTGAAAAAGGGGATTTAAACTAAGTTTGCTTTAAAGTACATAAACAAACTTTGTTGCTTTTAAGTATGAATGACTAAATATAATTGAAGATAAGAGCAAAGAATTTTTTTTTAACCATATACTAATACTTCTCAAGTTTGATATTATATATAAAGCTTCTGATAGTTGGATGACACTTGGCAAATGGAATTATTCAAGTTGTACATGATCAAATGTTTTGGTGAGGAAAACAAAATAAGTACAACAATATATTTAGTGTAATCAGACAAGTAACATCTCGATAAAATAGAGTGTATATATATCTTATTTTTGCCTTGTGAAGATAAAGTGTCTGTTTTAAAAAAATCTTCAGCTCTATTAATGCATATTAAAGTAGTTTGAAAAGAAAAAAAGTGCTAACACAAAAAAACGATAAAAATTTATGTACACATAATATTTACATCAAATTAATATATTTTACTATATTTACATAATAAATTATATTAAAACGTATGCTAAATTAATCATAGTTAGGTGATAAGAGACTATGCTATAGATAGTGGCGGAGCTACAATATTAATTTCGAGTTCAAATGAATTTAATAGCTCTTGCTTAGACCTTTAATATATTTGTATTAAAAGATTTATTAAAGAGAAAAGGGCTCGATATATCCTCAACTTTGTCATTTAGAGCTGATATATTCCTCGTTATGAAAGTGACTCATATATATCCTCACCCTTACACAAATGGATCACATAAACCCCTGCCGTTACAAAAGGTGCTCACGTATACCTTTCATCTAACAGAAGTGAAACAATTAGTTTTAAATTTATATTTTTACTTTTAATTTTTTAAAAAATCTTGTTGGGGTATATATTATCCTTCTACCAAAGTTCAAGGTATATTTAATCTTTTTATATCATAAATTATTTTTTGACTTCTTTGATTTTCATCATATGATCATTTTTAGTGTAAAATAAATTTAAAACTAATTTTTGTGTGGCTATATTATAATTTTAAAACTAGTTTTTTCCGGATTTGTAAAAAAATTGGGGTATCTATAATAAAATTTACAAGAAAAATAGTGAAACATAAATAAATTTGACCATCAAAATAATAAATTTAAATTAGTTGTTGAAACAAAAAAGTCAAAAAAAAAAAACTTGTGAGGAGGATCAAATATACCTCATATGGATTATATATATATTTTAAAAATAATTAAAAAATTAAACTACAATTAAATTTTTTCACTTTCGTAAGAGGAAAATGGTATATGCGAGTCGTTTGTATAACAATAGAGGTATATATAAATCATTTTTATAACGAAGAATATATCAACTCTAAATGACAAAGTTAAGGGTATAACAAACTCTTTCCCCTTTATTAAATATTACTTATGACTAAAACAAATTATTATACATTTAAATTTCATTTAAATTTTGGCTCCGCACAGAAGGCATATGTCATGGTTTGGTGTAAATACAAAGCACATGTATATGTTTACCTAAAATAAATTAATGTGATCCTAATGTTCAAACCAATAATTGATTCAAATACTTAAAATGAAAAAAAAAAATAGCAATAAGATTACAAATATTCAAACAAGTCCTGATTGGCAAATGATTTTTCTTTTCTACATTAATTACTTAATGAAATTACAATATTTTATAGTTCTAAAAGTGATATGATCAAACTAGTGGGGTTTCTTTGCTACATTTATGTAATGAAATTCCCAGTTGTAAAGTTTCTATAATTTTTATTTAATAATATCTTTTGATAATTAGCTTTAAGTAGGTAAATTATGATAAGGAATTTGTTCTAATAATTTCCTAATAATTTCTTCCTTCTTTTTTCTCTTTTTGTTTTTTATATTACGTATATATCACTCCATTATTGATGCCTTAAGTACTTCTTTTTTCTTGTTTAATTAGGAGTCCATTATATTAATTAACCTCCGTTGACATATAAATCAAACTTCTTATATGGATAAGAGCAAATTAATTAAGAAAGAACGAAAGTGTGACGTTTTTGACAGAGGGTGGACCGATTAGGACATGTCATAGAGAAGGATCAATAAAGTTTTAGGTTGACAAGTTTTCGAAGAAGATCAGGTGTACATAATATCTTGGCATATCTCACGTCGAAATGATTTTTTTAAAAAATTAAGTTTTTATAAGGCTAATACAACTTCACACACTTTTAAACTCGAAGATGTTCAAGGGACAAATTACCGAACCAAATCGATAAATTAAATTTATGTTTTGGTTGTCATAATTTTTTTTCCGAAACTTGTGATGTTTAATATGTATGTCATAACGTTCGCATAACTATTAAAATTTATTATGAAGGATAAAAATGAGAAGTTTAAGTTAAATTGTTTTCAAATTTAGAAAAGAAATAATTTTCTAGAATGGTTTGAAAGAAATATAATTGTTTGGATGGTTGTTACCCGTTTAGTTGTATTGTATTGTTAATTTAAATGCAATGTTTTTTTGATTGTTATTTAAATTTTATTGTATCGTATCATTTAAATTCATAGTTAGGTAACAACGAAAATACTCATTTTATGTAACGACCTATTTGGTGTGGTCGCGTTGTTATACATTGATATTCTCTTCTCATTTTGTCTTTATTGATTATTTGATAATCATATTTGATCTTTTATTCTACCTTTTCATTGTAGCTCTATCCCGCACCTTAACTTTTCTTGTAGGTTTATCATTTAAATTATGGATGTGTGGCATTATATAACGACAAAGATCGATACAATCTATCCAAACACTGTGTTCATTAAAATAATACAATACGATACGATACAATATAACACCATATTATACTATACGTTATGAAACAATATGTAACAACCATGCATCCATTCAGAAATGTCTAGTAAATAATCATTTTGTTGTTTGCTTAAGTGATATGCCTTATATACGACTAGGAGTTCAGTCCAGTTTTTTTTTATTTTCAGTTTGGTAATAATATATAATAATAATAATCAAAAACTAACTAAAATAATTTCAATTCAGTTTAATTTTTGTAATTTTGAATCGATTTATTTGGAAGCAATTATTAATATTTACATTATAGTAAATTGTCTATATCAGTAAAAAAAACATATCCCTTCTTTAAATTTTGGTTAACACGAGATACTTTGTGAATCTGACAAGCTATTTTTTCCCTTCATATTTGACCTATTACAAACCACTAAGATTTGATAATGATAGAATTTAATGATGCTTTTGTTGATAGTTAATGTAATTGAATATGTGCACTAATGAGAAGGATTAAATCTTTATCAATGGACTAATAATAACACAACATTAAGGGAAATTCTTGGTAGTAGGTATTGATGTGTATTTTTGCTTAAGATCTCTCATCAAAACCTCCAAATTAAGACTTAATTTTGCAGATGTAGCTATCACTTTAATTTCTTTCTTCATTATCATTTTATTTCCCCCCTCTATTATTACTTTAACCTCCCCCCTTCAAATAATAATTTTTTTGGAGTTAATGACAAAAACACATTTGATTAATTATCACATTTCGTGAGTTTTATATCTCAAATAGATATTGTTTTTCTTTTTTTAATCTAAAGTATCACTTTCTTTGTATTAAAACATAGCTCGACGCTGAGTTGTGTCAAGGTAATTAGCCCCTCTCTTTAACTAAAGATTCAATTCAGGAACGCTTTGTTCGGGTTTTACCCTGATTTTCTTACCTTATTTGAAGTTTATTTTTTCCTAAAAGAAAAGACAAAATATTACCATAAATGTTTTTACTTTTTTCCAAAAGGAAAATATAATTTTCTTCCATATTTGGTTTATTCTTTCCTTAGAGGAAAAGTTTGGAGATCTATAAATTGATGATCCATATTCTCAATACACAACACAAGAGCATCCACAATGTAGTAATTTAGAGAGTCTTGTTTATGGGGTGATTTTCTCCTAAACATTTTTATGTTTTTCAAAATTAGTTTTTAATATATAGGCTAATTGGGCAAATCATATAATAATATTTTGATTTTTAGTATAAGTTTTTGTCATCTGATTTATCAACCATATGATTTGCAAATTATAAGCTTACGCATGACGCCCTAACAACTTTCGAACCCAACACGCTTGATATTGATCGAATTGAATCTTCCAGTTTTTTATATCAGTGTGTTGGACCCTTAAGATACTCGATACACTCCCCTCTAGTTCCTAGGTTCTTTTAAAGGAAAATTACATGGTTAAGCAAATATATACTACTTAATTAGTCATCATCATAACTATAGTTTTAGTTAACTACCACTCGCGACCAATATTCAGTGATAATTACATGGGTTGGGGTTTCAAATTTGTATAATTCGCACGTTTGTATGATTCAGAATCTGTATAATATAATTTTGTATAACTTTTGTATAATATAATTTGTATAATTGTTTAAAGTTCAGATGTTTGGTTTGTATAAATTTGTGATTTCAAGTTTATACAAAAATAGCTCAAATGTACAAACATACCTGCGAATTATACAAACAAGCAGCTTAAGCTGTAGCTACATCCTATAAATATGCAAACTATAGCTATGAAACATAATTAAGTTTATTATAGTGACTATTTGTGAAAATTTCTCTTTTTAAATAATACTGTCTTATTTCATTCACTGATTTCTCCAATTCATTTCTCTTTTCCTCAAATAATAATTGTGTTCATAGTCAAATATCAAGAGAATTTACTATGTACATTTTTTCTATATATAGAGAACCTGGAATTTTTTTTATTGGTTCAATCTCATATCCACAATTATGCCTGCCTTAGAAAAAGTGAATGTAATATTTCAGAGGTGTCCAGATTTATACTTGCTTAAATTTGTCTAAGATTCATTCTGTGAACTTTTAATAAGTTTTTATTATTTCATGTAACATACTTTGTTATTTTACTTAAACTTTATTTTTGAATTTTTCTTCTATTAAAAATATAAATAAAATATTTGTTAACTAAGAAAAAAGAATGAGTTTGATATACATCATACATAAATGTCCTTAATAATGTTTGATCATAGGCATATTTATATGCCTAAGTTGTCAATATTGGCCCATGAATTGATTAGATTTAAGAATGATCTTTAGTTATTAGCTTGATTTTTGGTGTAACTTGTGATGATTGTGCACTTACACACATGATTAGTTGTTTCAGGAACTCTCGAAGGAATTGGAGTTGAAATGAAGGAAGAAGGAGCAAAGACGTGCAAGAAAACGACCAAGGCAAAAATCAACAGTGCATGGCGTACTGTTGGGCGCGCCGCGCCAAGGCTTGAAGGACAGAGTCTTGTTTGTGGCGTGCTAAGAGGCGCGACGTGCCACTACTGGAATGCTTCTCAGGCGCGCTGAGAGAGGTGCCGCGCCAAAGAGTAAGCTTCAGAGGCCTTTCTCAGGCGCTCTGCTAGGCGCGCCACGCCAAGGGGGAAAAACCTGCAGCAAGTGCTAGGCGCAATGGGAGGGGCAAAGCCCCACGAAGTTTTCAAATTTTCAACAAAAACATTAGTTAAATAGGATTCCTAATTGTAATAGACTTTGGCTCTAATTTTCCTACTATTATAAATAGACCCTTAGGGCTCCATTGTTAGGGTTCACCTTTTATTGGGTGTGCAAGAGCAAGTATTCACGTTTGTAGTAGGTTTTGATCTTTTAACTCTTCTATTTTCCGAAAATCGCATGAACAATTGTATTTTGTGGTTTTCTAATAGCATGAGTGGCTAAACACCTTAGTTCTGGGCTGTAGCTACGAATGGATTGTTGATTATTAAAGGCTTATTGAATTAGTTCTTGGTTGTCATTATAAGTTACTTCTATATTCTTGTTTTAGTATTTTATGATTGATCACCATAAGATAAATATATTATCTAAACTCAAATCGGGAGAGGAGAGGTTAGATAGACCAGAGAATATATAGAGCTTGATCGACCCATTAAGTTGAGATGATTTGTGTTCAGGAGTGACGCCCGGACGAACAACTCACTTGGTTACGAAATATGATGAAATATAAATGCTCGCCAGTTAGTCTATTTATCCCTGCTCAACGATGTAGTTAGATAGCTAACTGGGGTAGGCGACTAGAGGTGTGAACCCGACTCATACAATTAACCCTGTAAATCAGTAACTTCACGACTTAAATTAGTTCTAAGCCAATAATATGATACATGAGATTCATTGCATACTGCAACCCTGGAATTGTCTTTTACTTGCTTGAAACATCATCTTAAAGTCGTTCACATTTAGTTACGTTTATTTAGTTCATAATTAGTAGTAGTTAACAATCCATCACCATCTCTGAAACGATTACTTCTATTTTATTTGTGGAGTTAAGTGTTAGATATAAGTTAATCATAAGTCCCTTGGGAACGATAACTCGTTTCTTTAAGAATCTATATTACTTGAGCGACCATGTACACTTGCATGTATATTAGGGAGCAACAAGTTTTTGGCGCCGCTACCGGGGACTTAGAAATTGATTTATACTCAATCTTCTTAAGTCTACAATTAAAATATTCAGGTATTAATTACTTGATCTTACCTAGTTTATTCCAGGCATTTGACTTTCAGGTCTGGCTCGGAAAGGATAACTTGTCGAACCTTACAACGAACCCGAACGAGTTCTACGATAGCGCAGAAAAATGAATCGAGGACAAGGAGAATTGGGGTTAAGTATTCCGGAAATTATTGATGATAATAATCAAGACAACATGAATAACCCGGAAAACGTAAATAACTAAGGGAACCCGAATAACCAAGAAGTACCCCCTGTCGTACCCGCAAGACCAGTCCGTGATGTGGCAGTCCCACTCACAACCAATTTGGCATCTAGTATTAGTTAGGAAACCTCCACCGGGAGGTAGATTTGAACTAAAGCAGGGCATGTTACAACTCCTCCATTCTAATGGGAAATTCACGGGTCTCCCCCACCAGGATCCTTAAATTCACCTTAGGAACTTTATAGATATTACTGATACATACATCCCAACTGGAGTTTCATCGGACTATGTGAGGATGACGTTGTTCCCATACTCATTGTTAGGAGCTGCAAGGCGTTGGTTAGATTCTGAACCTCTAAACTCCATCACTACTTGAGATTAACTAGCAAAGAAGTTCTTGAGTCGATTCTTCCCATCTAAGAAAACTGCTAAGCTGAGGAGTGAGTTAATAAGCATTACTGAAAACCATGGAGAGGACATGTATCAAGCATGGGCTCGCTTCAAACAAATGTTGAATGCTTGCCCACACCACATGCAAACTAATGAGGTACTTGCTCATACTTTCTTTGAGGGTCTATATTATAATGCTCGTTCACTTCTTAATAATGCAGTAGGTGGATAGGCCCTAGATAAAACATGTGAATATTTGTTCGACTTACTTGATGAACTCTCTGAAGGGAACCAAGGGTATGAGGGGGAAATGCCTTGAACCACAACCCAAAAGGCTGCGGGGATCTTAGGTGTAGATCAAACTACTGCCATAAATGCCAAGTTGGATGCAATGCATCATAACATGACCTTACATTTTAAACAGATGGCTCTAAACCAGGCACCGGTTAACATGGTACAACATGCATCAAATTGGTGTGGGGTATGTGGTAGTGGAACTCATGAAACTTAGCAATGTGAGGCAAACCCGGATTCCGTAAACTATGTGGGTAATGCGCAAAGGGGTGGAGTTCAGCAAAATTAATTATGGTAACACTTAAAACCCTAGTTGGAGGAACCATCCTAACTTCTCATGGGGTGGGAACCAAAACCAAAATCAGGTGCAAGGGGCTAACCAATACCGTTCTTGTAACACTCTGGAAATCTAACGACCTAAGCTAGAGCCTAAACGATGACTAATGACTTAAAGAGGGTAGAAATGATGTTTCAAGACCTAATTCAATGTAACTAATTTGGTAAGAAAGTGTTAGTGCATAAACGTCAAGAAACGACCATGACTCCCGAAAACTAGTGCATTGAACTAGTGAGGTGCTAGGTCTTGTGACTTGACTTTAGAATGTCGTATGTGGACTAAAATTGGTAAAAAGGGTTTTAAAATGTAAAATTAGTTGTCTAGGGTCCAAATGTCCAGTTACGACTCCCCTAAGGACCACCCGAGGGGTCCTGAGGAGGACCCAAACTTGGACCCAAAAAGCTGTCCAAAACAGGTTGGACTTACGAGGGGGCAAACCACAAGGCATAGGTTGACTCACACCTCGTGGAAGGGAGTCGTGAGTCCAGACTTAGAATCCTCCGAGTGGCTTCCAAAACGACCCCCTCAGTCCCAAAACCGCGAGCATGCAGTACGGTCCGTAGACCGACTCACGCTCTGTGGAAGGGTCTTGTGAGTTGAGACTTATTCTCCTCACCAAGACCCTTATCTGCACCCTCTCAGTACCAAACCACGAGTGGACAGTACGACACGTGGTTCAATCCACTCCCCTTGGATGGGGACTCGTGGATGGCACTCGAGTTCACTGCCTCCACACGGGTTAAGTAGGGGTAGTTTAGTAATTTACTAATTAACTGCTTAAGGATTAAAAATGGTTATAATTAGTTATATTAGGTACATTAAGGTATTGTTAAGTAATAGAACAAGTCTTCCATCTTATATCTCCAAATCATAAATCAAAACCCACTTCTCTCAAAACTCTCTCTCTAAAACTCAAGAAGAAGAAGAAGAAGGCATTGGAGCTAGGGTTCAAGGTTCTTCTCCAAATTTCTAAGAGTCTCTCCATTTATTATCAAGGAATCATCTAAGGTATGGTTTCTCTTCACTCTTGGGATCTTTTACCCAAGAGGCCCTCTCAAAATTGGATTTCAAAGTCCCCCAAATTCAAGGTTTTCTCTCAATTTCGTGGGTCACTTTCCAAATGTGTTTTTATTGAATTATAATGATTAATTATGATTGTATATGATGATTTGTGATTAAATTAATGTCATGTTGATGGTTTTTGAATAAATCCCCACAAGACCCATGAATTCCCCTTCTTTCTCACTTTAAAACCTTAGTATGACTTTAATGGTGAATGAAGGATGAGAACCTAATATGTAATTGTGGAATTCATTATGGTATTATGATGTTGCCCTATATGATGAATGATTATCAATGAATTAGGGTTAAATCTTGATGTGAGCCTTGAAGGCTATGAATGAAGGTTATCAAATTGATGAATGTTCTTATATCGAATTGTTGATCCACTTATGGTGGAGGTGCTACTTGAATTATGAATTGTAGTGATTGAGTTATGTTTCCTCTTCCCTACAACCCCAAGTGTTGGCAAGTATGCTATGACATGAACATGAATGTTAAGCTATGATTATGGTAGTGTTGGTATGATGAATAGAAGGTAAATCTCATGAACACTGTTGACACCCAATTTTGGACCTCCACATTATAGAGCTTCTTCAATTTCCAATGATTTAAAATAATTAGTTTCACAAATTTTCAAAAAATAAAATAAAAATATTTTTGCAAGTTTTTAAATAGTCTATCACTTTTTGTATTTTTAATAATATATATGTTTTATATAGTTATGTATGAAATAAGTATATCCTATAAATATTCGAAAATCATCTCAAAAGATTTTATACTTTTTTTTTAGTGTATTTTAAAGTGATGGCTATAATTTTGAATTAATTAGCTTTTATGAAATTTGAAATATTTTTCGAGTTATTTTTTATGTAAGTTTTGTCAATTTTATAATTTTTTTCTAAAAAAAAAAAATAAGAATGTTTTTATAGTTATGTATATAATTAGTATATTTTTATTTGAAAATCGTCTCAAAAGGTTTTAATTTTGCTTTAAATTTTGCCAATTAGTTTAATTAATCAATAGTTAATATTTTAAAAATTAGTTATTTAATTTTGTTAAGATTAAGAAACTCGTCAATTAATTCATCTTGACTAAATTTGCAATTTGTTTGGTTATCTTTCAAAATCAAATCTAACCAATATTTTGCTCTACTTGTTGAATCAATTTAAGACCATAGTTGGGCCAATTTCTAGCCCACTTTATTATCCTCAACTCCTTATGACAATATCAAATTCCAGTCCATTTTTTGTTTTCGACCCAGCCCACCCTTTTTTATAATATTAGCAATACATACATACACATCAAACCCAACATACAATACATACACAATGTACAACAACAATATGTGCAGCAGCACATACGTTACCCCTGTACCCGTCTTGTTCTTCTTCAGACGCTAAGAAACAGAGTGCCCATCCCTCTGCGAAAAATTCAGCAAATCCGGAAATCTTGTCACCCGTCTGCAAACCCATAACCCTAGCAACCTAATCTATCACCCTCACGTCTCCTTCCCCCCCTTCACGGAAATCGCAGGCCTGCACAACTGCCTTCACTGTTGCTTCGAAAGAGCAGAAAAATTCAAATCTTTGTTTGAATTTTCCAACAGATTTTACCCCCTAAATCGCACATCTTTCCCTATAAATAACCCTCTTACTCCCAATGATTAGGGGAGGGTTTGGAGTTTTTTTTTAAAGCAATAGTCACTTCTACATTTTAAAAAAGATATATCTAGTTTTCTGATTCTAAAGTTCCGAGAAGATCGACGATCGGAGTTTCTTAGCGTGTTGTTCGTATAGAGATTTCATAGTAGAAGAGTCGTTGTTCTTAGCTCGTTTGTCCTAGTCTCATTGCCCCCGAAAAGGTAATCTCTTTCCCTTTATCAAGTTTCCTCCTCTTCTAGTATTTTTATCTTCTGAAGTTTTCAATTTTAATTATGTCGGCTGCTTTTCTAACCTTGATATGTCATTTACTTATTCATATCTGAAATGGTGTACTAGCATTCTGTTAAGTATTCACAAAAATTAATTTTTGTTCCACCAACATGCTTGGTTAGTTGTTTAATGGATTGTAAGCATCTAGTGTGTGTTCAAGTTCATGGGATAAGATTTTGGCTTTGGCTTGAACCATTTTTAGCATATGTTATTTGCCTAATCTATGTCGTCCATGTAGTTCATTTTTACTGCTTCTCTGTTTGTCAAAAATGATTCGAAAGTTTCGTAGTGAATTTGCTTTGCTTGTTTCTTGTTCACTACTTGGTGTTATTAATCTCGAATAAAGAGAGTAGCCTTGATTTAACAATGTATGTAATTTGTACGGTACACTCTCTTCTTAGCAAAATGTGTTCAGTTCTTTTTTTTTAGTTTAATTAAATCGGTATGGCTTGATCACTTTTCTAGTCTTTTAGCGCATGTCAAAACTATCGTGGGTTCATTTCGAGGTATTTTCCTTGTATGTGATTAATCTTTATGTGTTTAGAAATATTATACTTGAATGAGGTTGTCTTTATTTGCCATGATAGGAAGATCTAGTGTTTGGCCATGCCATTTTCATTTTTTACTCAAATGTCGCCCCACTTCGGATTTGATTTTGCTTAAAATGTTCTAATATCTCATCATGATCTCTCTGTCCCGATTATATATCCTTAGGAATACTTAGTGTAGTAATTTGCTCTCTTTTCATGTATATCCCCATTTAAGTCTCTTATATCTTAGTTGGCCAGAGTTTTGTCCTTATGATGATTAAACTTGAATCTTTGGTGTTAATTTCCTCGCGGTTCGATTGTCATGTTTGGTGGCTTCTGTTTCCAAATAAACAAAACTAGCTTACTCCGTATCTTCGATTTATGATACCTCTGTGATAGCTAGGTAGTTTTATTTGTTGGTGGAATCATAGTTGATTGTTCGTTAGGCTGCTCCCTCTCTCTTTATACATAATTATGTTAATTAATAACCATTTGTTTGCCATATTGGGGGCTGCTTTTATTACATTCATTTTTACTCGCCTATAAACTTTATTCTTGTGTGTGTATACATATGCCTTGAAATTTCCTTGTGCTTAGATTGTGATAGTCTAGTGTTGAATACGTTACTTCTCATCATGCTTTGATTTCCTTCATGCACTGTTAAGTCATAGATGAAGAGTAAGTGTTTCTTCCTTTGATACAGTAGTATTCATTTGTCCTATGGTAGCTTTGGTTGCATTTTGTTTTTTTAGTGCTTGAGTTGCTCTTTATTTCAATCGAATTATGCTTCATTTGCTTCTTCGTTTCAAATACTAATTTTGTTCTCTCTTTCGTTTCTTGTATGAACCCCCTTTCGAGTTCATGGTGGAATTATCTTCCTCGCATTTTCGAGTTGAGCCATAAAGGCTCGATTTTTGCTTTTCTTCTTTCTCGAGTCAGCCCCCCTACATTTGGAACCTGTTACAGGCCCCAGAGACCCAGCATGCTGCTGGAAATTAATTGAAAAGCCCAAGAAATGGGCTGTATACATATTGTATACAGCAGTATACATATTGTATACAGCCGTATACACTCATTATACATCGAATTACAGGTAAAAAATGTTAAAATATAGAGACGAGGTAGAATACAGGTATTCGGAAGCATAAGATACTCGGAAAAAGTTGATATACATACTTATATACACTAATATACAACCAGTGTATACAAAAACGGGATTGGTTTGAAGGCCAAAGTTTGCAGCGAAATTGGCCCAAGAAGGGGCCCAATTTCATTATCTCTTTTACTCTTCTAATTGTTTGATTATGTTTTGGCTAATCTTATTTAACTCTAACTTTAAATAACTTAATTAGATTCCCCAAAAAGACGAGTCATTTTCTTTGTGTGGGCTTATTTTAAGACATTTTACTTGTTATGTTCACTTATTTTATGAATCAAATATTGGTCGAGTTTTATATTTTAATTAAGTTAAATCTTTGTTCTTAAAAAGATATGTTTTAAGGCCGCTTCACTTGATCACATTTTATTTTTTAGGTGGTTTTAAGTTAAAATATTTTCTCAAATGAACTAAAAAATGTTCCCTTCTTACTTAGTCATTTTTTCAAAAAGGTTAGTCAAAACTCTTATTCTTCAATTAATTAAAATTGTTTTCATGCTTAAATTTACCAATTGAGTTTAAATCATTATTTTTAAAAATGAGTCAAGCAAATCCTAATTAATTTAGTTTTGTTAAAATTCTATTCACATGTAATTTAATTCAAATGTTTCATTTTTGGGTTCCTTTCTCTAAAATAAAATAAAATGCGTCATTTATTTAATTATTTTCTCAAAGTTAATCAAATATATTGTAAGTTGTTATTTTTATTTATTTATGTTAAATCATTATTTTTCTAAAAATAGTCAAATATATTTTAGTCAAGTCGCAGGTCAACCGCATGTTAGCGGACACTTCGAATGCTTAAACCCTTCTCGAAGTGTAAATTAAACCCTGAACCCTCCTTGATATTTTCAAATGATTTTTTCTGTTTAAATCTTTGAAAATTATAAGTTTTCTTAATATTTTTAAAAAAATAAGTGACGACTCTTTTCTAAGTATTTTTCTCAAATTGTTTATACTTGGAACATTTCAAAAAGTGATTTTTCTAAAGGTTAGTAAAATTACGGCATAACAAACACTATATGACTATTCTATGAATGAACATTGTTATATGTTAATGGTTTTATGATGAAAGGTTATTTTCGTCGTAGAACTTATGAGCTATATGTTGAATGATGGATTGAATCCCTAATGCATTCCTTATTGAATTAATGTTCAAGTAAAGGCCTAATACTACTTTGAATGGGATGTGTGCTTAGCACCGAGTGAACATGAATATGAGATGGAAGTTTTTACGTCTAGCAAGTCCGGCTTCCCATATGTGTTCCTTCTACGTTTAGCAAGTCCGAGTTCCCAATATATATGTTGTCTCATGAGATGGAAACTTTCTACGTTTAGCAAGTCCGGGTTTCTAGTAGCAATCTCCTTGTTCCTTAACTATGTTTGCCCACATAGGTATTAGCTAGTGGATCCACTTAGATGCTATTATGCTAGTTTTACCTTAGCAAATAGAGCACTCCCTTTCGGTGTGGGAGTAGAACACCGGATTCCATGCAAGCTCACATGGTCTATATCGATTATTGCTAATATCCTTATGTCATAAGAAGATGGTCTAATGTACGAATATGACTTATAAAATTCGAATTCAAGATTTTAATCATTTTTGTATGTGTTAGCCCACTGATTTTTCAGATATTAGTTGACTGACTACCTGACCCAAACTTGGTAAGATCGACCCTCAATGGCCTAGTTACTAGTAGTCGTTGCATTTTCATTAATGGCGTCTATTTTTCATCGTTGCGGTGTCATGAAATAGAAATTTAAGATTTTAAGCATTTTTCATGTGTTAGTCCATTGATTTTTAAATAATTAGTCACTTGACTCCGCTGGTCCCTAAGCTTATTCATGCCTAGTGACCTCTACTCGTTGCATTTTCATTAATGACATCTCTCTTTTTAGTGTTTTGGTGTTATGAAATAAGAATTCAAAACTTTAGTATTTTTTATGTATATTAGTGCATTCGTTTTCCAAAAATTAGTTGACCGACTCTGTTGGCCCCCAAAACTTGGTCAAGCTGGGGCCATAGGCCCTGATAACCAATACTCATTGCAAATTCATTAGTTGTGTCTTTCTTTTGCAGAGTTTCAGTGTCACAAAATAAAAATTCAAGAATTTTAATTTTTTTTGTACATGTTAATTCATTGATTTTACCAATAAACAGTCAATTGAGTATGTTGGCTCACAAACTAGGCCAGGCCAAGTCTCACACGTCAGATGACCTGTACTTAGTGTCACGAAATAGAAATTTTAGATTTAAAGTGTTTTCCTATGTGTTATCATTAGTTTTCTGAAAATTACTCATCCTTCTCCATTGCCCTTCAAACTTGGCCAAATCGAGCATCACAAGCCTAAAGACCAATAATTATTGTGTTTTCATCATCGACGTCTCTTTTTTCAGTATTTTGGCATCTCCAAATAAAAATTCAAAATTTTGAAATATTTTTTTTTAATATGTGTTAAGTCGATTTTTGAGAAATTAATCAAATTGACTTTTTGGCGGATGAACCTTTAAAGACCCTTTGAGCTATGCCATGACATGCTAAAAGGGTTTGTTTCTTGCCAAAATTTGGGTGATTCTTCAAATGGGTATTTGCAGATTTTGTTAAAGTTCATGTCTTCTCTTTCATCTGATTGTTTATGGTAACAAATGGGTTTGATGAACTGAAGAGCTTGAACTTTTTTAGAAATTTCACACACATACACATGATCCCTGTGAATGGAGAATTGTTGGGCTAAATCAGCTCAAAGATACTCTTAATATGGTGTTATATTGTCCGTTTTAAGCCAAGCCCTCACGGTTTAACTCAAAAAAGTATTACACCGACTTGAATTTCAGCAGATCAAAACTTTTTATAGTAACAAGAATTGTGTCAAAGAAATAGAAACAGTGTCACTGTTTTTCTTGGACTTTTCTGTATTTGTGTATTGTTTACTCTCTTCATATTGAAGATTTGACTTTAGGTATTGTGTATAGGAAAATGTAAAGAAACTGAGAGATGGAGGAATTGAAGTGTTGGGATTAGTATGTCATGTCTCAAATGCACAACAGAGGAAGAATCTGATAGTCAAGACCATTCAGGTATAATATTGTCTCAACTCCAACAATATTATAATAACAGGTTATACACAAACTTAGGAACTAAGACTTTAGATTATTGCCCTCGAATTCTCCTTTCTCTTCCACAAATTAATCCTTTCAATAATAATAATTACAAAAAAAAAAGTTACATCTACTAATACATTCAAAATTCACAGGTTTGTGGCAGTTACCTGAAGCATTTGGGCCCCGTTTGAGGCTGCGCAGGTAAGCTTCTGTTCTCCCTTCTCTCTTTTCTTTTCTAAATTAATTTTGTACTAAACTAATAAACCCTACTACTTATTTTAATATATAAGGGTCAAATAGCATAGGGTCTTAAATAAATTATCACTTTAGCCCATTAACTATCGATTAAGTCAATTATCTACAATCGTTCATCAATTAATTAACTCTAACTAAACGAATATTTAAAATTTTCAAAAATAACCTTCCGGATCATTACAATCTTTTATTTATTATAACGTGATAAGCTGATTTTCAACCAAATAGAGATAAATATGAGTTCTTAAAAGTCTTCTCCAGCTCACATGCCCTTAATTAATTAATCCTTCAAGTTGGCATTAGATTAGTCACTAATTTAATTCGTAAAGTCAAAACTAATTATCCAATCAAAATAATTTAAAATTTAATGCAAATTTATATGGACCAAGCTCAATAAATGTTTACATGTCTACACTAAGATCTACATAGTATAATACTAAATTTGGATAATAAAAATGAGGTGACATATTTTATCAATAAACATCAATATTTATCTTTTATCTTGATTATTTTTAACTTTTTTCTTAATTTTCTGACCAACAAACTAGTAAAAAATATATTTATTTCCTCGTTAATTATTTGACCAACAAACTTAGAACGACTTGTACCTTGCATTTTCCCCTTTTTTTCTTGTCCGATCAAAATTTAGAGAATTTAGCATCAATCAACATAAATTAATAAGTTATGATAGTTAATCCTCCCATGTCATTAATTAATCTACAATTTGATAGTACTAAAATAATATAGTTGGTAATACCTACGTATTAGCTGACATTCATAAATTTTGATGAAGTTTGTTATTATATTTAAATATATATTCACATTTCACACTCAATAGTTATAGAAAATTATATTAATTATGATAGTTAATCCTCCCATGTCAATAATTAATCTGCAATTTGATAGTACTAAAATAATATAGTTGGTAATACCTACGTATAGTTGACATTAATGAAGTTTGTTATTATATTTAAATATTTATTCACATTTCACACTCAATATTTATAGCAAATTATATACATTATAATATTTAATCCTCAATACATTTGAAAAACAAAGGTATCAATCTGTTTCCAAGTGCTAATATAGTAACAACATGAAGAAGAACATTCTCCTATTGATTCTTCTCTTTCTAATTCAAATTTCTGTATCATTTGCTTCCTCAAATGAGACTGATCAACAAGCTCTACTAGCTTTCCAAAATCTTATAATTACAAGTCATAATCATTTTTTGGCCAATAATTGGACCAAAAATACTTCTTTTTGCACTTGGTTTGGTGTCACTTGCAGTCCAAAAAGGCAAAGGGTTGTAGCCTTGACTCTTCCTAATTTGCAACTTCAAGGCACAATTTCCCCGTCTTTGGCCAATTTGTCCTTCCTCAGTGTTCTCAATCTCCAGAACAACAGCTTCCGCGGTGGCATCCCTTATGAACTTGGCCAAATGCCTCGCTTGCGAGTGATTGACGTTAAAAACAATCAGCTCAACGGAAGTATACCAACAAGTCTATTTCAACACCAGAGAGTTCAAGTAATTTCATTGGCTTTGAATGAATTCAGTGGTGAGATGTGGAGAGGGCCATGGTATGTACCCCAACTCAGAGTCTTAAATCTCAGGAATAATAGCCTCATAGGTATAATCCCTCCTTCTGTTGGAAATGCCACGAAGTTGCTGAACTTCAGTTTGTATGGGAATAAAGTTGGCGGCAACATTCCAAAGGAAATTGGTAATCTGAGCCAGCTTGCATTTTTGTACTTGTTCAATAATCAATTAACAGGTTTCATTCCCGCAACATTGTTTAATATTTCATCACTTGTTGCCCTATCTCTTGGAACCAATAGCCTTTCCGGTCCTCTCTTGCTTGATAAAGGAAATAGTGTCTCAAATCTCAAATTTTTAAGTATATATCACAACCAAATTTCTGGTTGCATTCCTACCAACATATGCCAACTCACAGAGCTCATATTTTTGTCCATATCTATCAACAACATAACTGGAGACATACCAAGAAATATTGATTGTTTATCCAAACTCGAGAAGTTTTATATTGGTGATAATCCAATAAAAGGGACTATTCCCACTTCATTGGGAAATATTTCCACTCTGCAATATCTTCATTGTGGAAATAATCGCATAGTGGGGCAAATTCCTTCGGAATTAGGAAGGTTATCGAATTTGAGGGAATTAATCTTTGGGATGAATTATTATCTTATTGGTCAAATTCCAGAGGCTATTTTCAACATATCTTCTTTGGAATTAATCAATTTCAGTTTCAATAACCTGTCGGGTAGAATTCCAACCACTACAGGTCTTCATCTTCCGAACCTTCAAGTACTTCAGTTGGGAGCTAATAAGCTTGAAGGGGAAATTCCATTGTTCATAACAAATGCTTCCAAGCTTCAGATAATATCGCTAGAAATTAACACTCTCACAGGAATTATTCCTAACAATTTGGGGAACCTTCGTGAGCTGCAAATACTGCTTCTACATACTAATCAACTTACCAATGAACAAAGAGAGCATGAGTTATTATTCTTCAATTCTTTAGCGGACTGTAGGATGTTGAAATATCTACAAGTGGGTTTCAATCCATTGAATGGCGTTCTGCCCAATTCTATTGGGAATCTTTCATCTACTATTCAAAACATTTATATAGGAGACACACACATCAATGGCCTCATCCCCACAAGTATAGGCAACATGACCGGTCTTACATCCTTAAGCCTTGGCGGAAACAACTTGACAGGGAATATTCCTTCTGAGATTGGTAAGCTTAAACAACTCCAAGGACTCGATCTATCTAACAATAAATTGCAAGGACATATTCCAGAAGTGCTATGCAATTTGTCTGATTTGGTTCAATTATATCTGTATGGTAATGAGCTCTCTGGATTAATTCCAGAATGCTTAGGAAATCTTACCATGCTTCAACAGCTTTATTTGGCTTCTAATAAATTTTCATCAAAATTTCCATTGAGCCTTTGGAAAATGAGTGGTCTTCTCTATCTAAACGTGTCACAGAATTCAATAGAGGGAGAAGTTCCATCAGATATTGGAGGACTGAAAGCCATTGTAGAACTATATCTTTCCAGTAACCACTTTTCAGGCATGATATCAACCAGATTCGGGGAACTCCAAAATCTGCAGAATCTGGACCTATCGAAAAATTCATTTTTTGGCCGAATTCCATTATCCTTTGCCAACTTGATAAACTTGGAATTCTTGAATTTGTCTTTAAATGCATTGTCAGGTACTATTCCTAAGTCTTTGGAAAAACTCTCATACCTTAAAAGCATTAATGTTTCATTTAATGATTTAGAAGGTGAAATACCAAGTGGTGGTGTGTTTGCAAATTCCACTCTGCAATCATTTGTTGGGAACAAAGGTCTATGTGGAGTGCACATATTAGAGATTCCTGCTTGTGCTATCACTAATCCTGGTAAACAATCAAAGCTTAAGGAGGTTCTACTAAAAATTGTTACTCCAGTGGTTATTGCATCCTTTCTGATATTCTTGTTCGTTTCAATTTGGATAATGAAACGACAGAAGAAAAGGAAGTCCAAAGATGTGGAGAAGATACCGGAGATGGGGACTCATCAATTAGTTTCTTATCACGAGATTCAACGAGCAACAAATAATTTTGATGAATCCAATTTAATTGGTGAGGGAAGCTCTGGCTCTGTGTACAAAGGCACATTGTTTGGTGGGACTGCAGTGGCCATTAAGGTTCTGGATTTGAAAAATGAGAAAGTATGCAAGAGGTTTGATACCGAATGTGAAGTGATGAGAAATGTTAGACACAGAAATCTTGTTCCAGTGATTACTACATGTTCTAGTGACTATATAAGAGCCTTTGTTCTGCAATTTATGCCCAATGGAAGTCTAGAAAATTGGTTGTACAAAGAAGATCGCCACTTGAACCTTCATCAAAGGGTCACTGTAATGCTTGATGCAGCTATGGCAGTTGAATATCTACATCATGGTCATGTCACTCCAATAGTTCATTGCGACCTAAAGCCAGCCAACATTCTTTTGGATGAAGATATGGTGGCTCATGTTGGTGATTTTGGAATCTCTAAAATTTTAGCCATAAGCAAGTCCATGGCACATACGGAGACATTGGGCACTCTTGGATACATTGCACCAGGTATACTAGTCTCTTTCTATATATTTTCACAAAAATCAGAATTTAGCCCTTCCAAAATCATAAAAGCAAGTGTCTGTTAGTACATAATTATGTTATATTTAAATGAGTAATTCTTTTTCATTTTCATTCTTTTTTTAAGAATATGGCTCGGAGGGAATAGTGTCTTCTAGTGGTGATGTTTATAGCTATGGCATCATGGTGATGGAGGTCTTGACGAAACGAAGGCCAACAGATGAAGAGATATGCAATGAAAATCTTGACTTGAGGAAATGGATCACACAATCATTTTCAGGGAGTATGATGGACATCGTGGATGCCAATCTTTTTCGTAAGGACGAACAAATCACTAGTAAAAGTGAAATGTGCATAGCGTCCATGATAGAATTGGCTTTAGACTGCATAAAGGAAATGCCAAAATCAAGAATAAGTATGAAAGAAGTAGTGAAGAGGCTTACCAAAATAAACAACACATTTCTGGAAACATAGAAGTGATCAGCATCTATTCGGATGGTGTTGTTTTGTGAGCTGCAAGTTAATATGATGCTTTTTGTTTCTTTAGTAAAGTCTTCGTATAGTTCTACTTGGAGTCATATATTGTTTGTAATTTCATTTGAGTGTTTTGAACCTATTTTAGTTTATCTATTTGTAATTATGATGTTTTGAATGCACTATTTTGCTTTCTGTTCATTATTTGTATTCAATAAACTTCTTTTGATAAGCTGAGCACTTTTCATTTCCTTGTACTAATTACTGTATTCTTTGGACTTTAGATGCAGAATAGGAAATGTGCTTTTTAAAAATCAGAGGAACATCACTTGGACTCGCTATCACAAAAACAGGATTTTAGGCATTTTTCATATATTAATGTTAGTCCAGTGAGGCATCGATACTTAGTGATTGACCCCCAAACTTGAAGGGAAAGTGGTGATTGTTACAACTTCTACACAAGGTATTGGATTTAGCATAGCTCAGAGACTTGGATTTGAAGGTGCTTCTGTTGTTATCTCCTCTCGCAAACAGGTTTTGTTCTTCACTCCAATTTCGATGATTCTTCAAATGGGTATTTCAGATTTTGTTAAAAGTTCATGTCTTTTCTTTCATCTGATGGGTTTGATGAACTGAATAACTTGTACTTTTTTAGAATTTCACACACATACACATGAACCCTATGAATGGTGGATTTTTTAGCTAAATCAATTCAAAGATACTCTTAACATGGTGTGATATTGTCTGTTTTCGGTCAAGCTTGAGAGATCCTATGAAGCTTCTCAATATTTTCAGCTACCAACGTGGTGCTGCTTTAGTGTGATTTGGGAATTCCCCTTATTATAATTTCACACACACGGGGACACATAGTCCCTATTGAATGGCCGATTAATTGTTGGGTTAAATCACCTCAAAGATAGTCTTAACATAGTGTGGTATTGTCCGTTTTGGGCCAAGCTATCATGGTATTCCCATATTATCTGTAACTCGTTTTTATCCATTTAAAATATAAGTCGAGTCGATTACTTTATCCATTTTTGTTTAACTCGTTTTCGATCGACTCGTTCGTTTGCCACTCCTTACAATCTATCTTCTGGTCACATCCCTTCCAACATCTGCCAACTCACATTACTCAAAATTTCTTTCAACAAAGGGCAGATGTACATTTCTAACTTTGCAGGTGATATATCCTCATTAAAAAAGTGACGCATTTATACTTGTCACCTATCTAAAACATGATTACTTTTTCGTTAACAAACTCATTAATTAGAAAAATAATAATCTTAAAGTACTTATTTTAACTTCTAAAAATAAGATGTAAAAAATTACCTTATCCATTTTTTTTTAATCTCTTCAGGCCCGACTTAATTGAAAAAATGGATGTTCATGTGACAATGAACTTGAATACCCCTTGTTAAAAAAGTATTCATATGACAATTTCCATTCATAAAAATAATTTTGTTATTTTGTTACTTTGCCTTATTATTGACAAGTGCAATTCATGTATTAGAGTGTGTTTATAGAACCAATTTAAATCAGGATAAGATGTTTAGATGGTCATAAGCAAAAGTTAAGGTTCGCAATACGATTCATTATGAAACAATACGTAATAAATAATAGTGAAATTAAGGTCCTTTCTAGATTAAAAAAAGAAGAAGAAGAGAAAATACAGGTAAAAATAAGATTTCATGTACTCTAAATTGACTTTGAGATACATAATTTTCTACATCAGATACTTGTGTTTAAGAGACATTATAATTAAGTTAATGTATCTAGATGATCACTGGATAGATAATTTTAGTATCAAACGGATACTTGAGGCAAAATCTGAGTATCTATCAATGTATTTTACCAAAAACAAAATATGAGGAGGTTAAAAAAAAGGGAAAAGAGTTCGAAATATATTCGAACTTTGACCAAAATAGCTGTAACAATCCCAAACTTTGGGGAGGATCTATTACCCCTCTGCACTATTTAATAGTGTATTTTAAATGTATATATGTGCCCACGTGGACAAGTTATTATTTATAACTAGTCTTTAGATATAATTCAGACTTTTTCCCTAAAAATAACAATCAACTAAATATCAGGATCATATAATCTAGGGAAAAAATGTTCGAAATATATTCAAACTTTGACCAAAATTGTTGTAGCAATCCCAAACTTTGGGTAGGACCTATTACCCCACACTATTTAACACTAGTGTATTTTAAAGATATATAGGTGCCCACGTGGACATCATAAATATTGCATCATTATAAATAGTAACTTGTTCAGCTGGGCACTTATATATCCTTAAAATACACTATTAAATAGTGTAGGGGGTAATAGATCCTGTCCAAAGTTTGAGATTGTTACAACAATTTCGGTCAAAGTTCAGATATATTTCAGACTTTTTCCCAATAATTTATTTCTTGCTTACGTGAAGTTGTGAATATAGGAAATCTTAGCCTCCAATTTTTTTTCAGGTTCATATTATTATAACAATAATGTGCCCTTTTCATTTGAATTTGATTGAACATATTATATTTTGGAATTCAAAGAAAACAAAAATAAAAATAATAAAATAGATTTAAATTTATTTATTTTTAAAAAAAAAAAGGTGAAACCACACGTGACGACGTGTGTGTGTGTCACGTTCGATTTTCTTCTAAAGAAAAAGATTAAAATTTCTTCCATTTTGTGCTAATTAGTGAATGTGTGTTGTGTAACACAGACTTATAAGGTTGACTCCTATTGACTTGCTCTTAACAATATAATGAAAATTGATAGCAACAATTATTCTTTCTATTATGACTTTTGTTTCGTTCCGTGAAACACAACCCAATTAGTGCCTTTTTTTCCTCCTTTTAATCTGTCTTTATATTAATCTGTTTTCACCTTTTGGAAATTGTAGACTTCTCAGCATTTTATTTGTTTTGGTGCTATTTATATATAGTGGAGTAACTTTGATCGTTGGAAATACCACAAACACAGATTAATTCCCTTGAAACATTCTATATCATATGGAGAAGCACATTTTCTTATTGTTTGTTCTCTTTCTAATTCAATTTTCTGTATCATTTGCTTCCTCAAATGAGACTGACCAACAAGCACTATTAGCTTTCCAAAATCTTATTACAAGTCCTAATCATTTTTTGGCCAATAATTGGACCAAACATACTTGTTTTTGCACTTGGTTTGGTGTCACTTGCACTCCAAAAAGGCAAAGGGTTATGGCCTTGGCTCTTCCTAATTTGCAACTTCAAGGCATAATTTCCCCATCTTTGGCAAATTTGTCCTTCCTCAGTGTTCTCAATCTCGAGAACAACAACTTCCGCGGTGACATCCCTTATGGACTCGGTCACTTGCCTAGCATACGAGTTATTGATATTCAAAACAATCAGCTCAACGGAAGTATACCAACAAGTCTATTTCAAAACCAGAGAGTTCAAGTAATTTCATTGGCTTTCAATGAACTCAGTGGTGAAATGTGGAGAGGGCCATGGTATGTACCAGAACTCAGAGTCTTAAATCTCGGGAACAATAGCCTCACGGGTATAATCCCTCCTTATGTTGGAAATGCCACAAAATTGATGAACATCAATTTGTCTGGGAATAGAATCAATGGTAACATTCCAATGGAGATCAGTAATCTTAGCCAACTAGCATTTTTGTCCTTGTTCGATAATCAATTAACAGGTTCCATTCCTCCAACACTGTTGAATATCTCGTCGCTACTTGGCATATCTCTGTCATTCAATGGCCTTTCTGGTCCTCTCTTGCTAGATGAAGGGAATATTGTGTCAAATCTGAAGCATTTAAGTATGTCTAACAACCAAATTTCTGGTTGCATTCCTTCCAACATATGCCAACTCACAGAGCTCAAACTTTTGTCCATATCTTTCAACAATATAACCGGAGACATACCTAGAAATATTGGTTGTTTATCCAAACTCGAAAGGTTTTATATTGGTGAAAATCCAATAGAAGGGACTATTCCCACTTCATTGGGAAATATTTCTACTCTGCAATATCTTGATTGTGTCAACAATTGGATGAAGGGGCAAATTCCTCAAGAATTAGTGAAGCTATCAAATTTGAGGGAATTAAGCTTTGCCAATAATTCTAATCTTATTGGTCAAATTCCAGAGGCTATTTTCAACATATCTTCTTTGGAAGTGATCAATTTTAGTTTCAATAACCTCTCGGGGAGAATTCCAACCACTACAGGTCTTCATCTTCCGAACCTTAAAGAACTTTACTTGGGAGACAATCAGCTTGAAGGGGAAATTCCATTGTACATAACAAATGCTTCCAAGCTTCAGACACTGGCGCTGAATGATAACTCTCTCAAAGGAACTATTCCTAACAATTTGGGGAATCTTCGTGAGCTACAAATACTGCTCCTACATACTAATCAACTTACCAATGAACCAAGAGAGCATGTGTTGAGATTCTTCAATTCTTTGGCGAACTGTAGGATGTTGAGATATCTAGAAGTGAGTAACAATCCGTTGACTGGCGTTCTTCCCAATTCTATTGGGAATCTCTCATCTACTATTGAAATTTTTTATATAGGAGATGCACACATCAATGGCCTCATCCCCAAAAGTATAGGCAACATGAGCGGTCTTACATCCCTAAGCCTTGACGGAAACAAATTGGCGGGAAGTATTCCTTCTGAGATTGGTAAGCTTAAACAACTCCAAGGGTTGTTTCTAGATAACAATAAATTGCAGGGACATATTCCAGAGGCAGTATGCCATTTATCTAATTTGGTTCAATTATTTCTGGATGGTAATGAGCTCTCTGGATTAATTCCAGAATGCTTAGGAAACCTTAGTATGCTACAACATCTTTATTTGGATTCTAATAAGTTTTCATCAAATTTTCCATTGACCCTTTGGAAGATGAGTGGTCTTCTCTATCTAGACGTGTCACAGAATTCAATAGAGGGAGAAATTCCATCAGATATTGGAGGACTGAAAGCCATTGTAGAACTATATCTTTCCAGTAACCACTTTTCAGGAATGATACCAAGCACATCCGGGGAACTCCAAAACCTGCAGTCTCTTGACCTATCGAACAATTCATTTTTTGGAAAAATTCCATTATCCTTTGCCAACTTGATAAGCTTAAAAGACTTGGATTTGTCTTTAAATGTGTTGTCAGGTACTATTCCTAAGTCTTTGGAAAAACTCTCATATCTTAAAAGCATTAATGTTTCATTTAATGATTTAGAAGGTGAAATACCGAGTGGTGGCGTGTTTGCAAATTTCACTTTGCAATCATTTCTCGGGAATAAAGGTCTTTGCGGAATGCACATATTAGAGATTCCTTCTTGTGCTATCACTAATCCTGGAAAACAATCAAAGGTTAAGGAGGTTGTGCTAAAAATTGTTACTCCAGTGGTTACTACATCCTTTCTAATATTCTTGTTCGTTTCAATTTGGATAATGAAACGACAGAAGAAAGGAAAGTCCAAAGATGTTGAAAAGGTACTGGAGATTAGGACTCACCAATTAGTTTCTTATCATGAGATTCAACGAGCAACAAATAATTTTGATGAATCCAATTTAATTGGTGAGGGAAGCTCTGGCTCTGTGTACAAAGGCACATTATCTAGTGGAACTACAGTGGCCATTAAGGTTCTAGATTTGGAAAATGAGCAAGTATGCAAGAGGTTTGATACCGAATGTGAAGTGATGAGAAATGTTAGACACAGAAATCTTGTTCCGGTGATTACTACTTGTTCTAGTGACTATATAAGAGCCTTTGTTCTGCAAATTATACCCAATGGTAGTCTTGAGAATTGGCTGTACAAAGAAGATCGCCACTTGAACCTTCATCTAAGAGTCACTGTAATGATTGATGCAGCTATGGCAGTTGAATATCTACATCATGGTCATGTCACTCCAATAGTTCATTGCGACTTAAAGCCAGCCAACGTACTTTTGGATGAAGATATGGTGGCTCATGTTGGTGATTTTGGAATCTCTAAAATTTTAGCTGTCAGCAAGTCCGTGGCACATACAGAGACATTGGGCACTCTTGGATACATTGCACCAGGTATAAAAAAATCTACTTTCTTTGATTTTCTCTTATATTATAATTAAGCCTCTCTAAGGTCTAAAAGTAAAAAGAGCACGTCTTTATTTATGCAGAATTATTGTTGTATTTCAATTGAGTAACTTTTCTTCATTCCTTTTCTAAGAATATGGCTCGGAGGGAATAGTGTCCACTAGTGGTGATGTTTATAGCTACGGAATCATGTTGATGGAGGTTTTGACCAAAAGAAGGCCAATAGATGAAGAGATATGCAATGAAAATCTTGACTTGAGGAAATGGATCACACAATCATTTTCAGGGAGTATGATGGACGTTGTGGATGCCAATATTTTTTGTGAGGAAGAACAAATCACTAGTAAAAGTGAAATGTGCATAGCGTCCATGATAGAATTGGCTTTAGACTGCACAAAGGAAATGCCAGAATCAAGAGTGACCATGAAAGAAGTAGTGAAGAGGCTTAACAAAATCAAGAACGCATTTGTGGAAACATAGAAGTGATCAGTATCTATTCGGATGGTGTTCTTTTCTGAGCTGCAAGTTTGTTTAGCTGATTTCTTTAGTAAAGTTGTCGTATAGTACTAGTTGGAGTCATGTAATTTCATTTGAATGTTTTGGACCTATTTTACTTTATCTATTTGTGATTATGTTTTGAATGCTGGAAGGAAACCAGGATAAATTTTTTTGATGATTGTTCAATTGTTTTGGTTAAAGTTAATGTCTTTTGTTTCATCTGGTTGTTGTATATGGTGGCAAAGGGTTGTTTGTTAGACAAGACATTGTCTCTCCCTTTATGCATGTGTTAATCAAATGGAATGGATCTATATGGTGTGATGAATGAATATGTTCATTCTCTTTTGGCGAATTGTGAATGAATGAATATGTATAGGTAATGTAAAGAAGCTAAGATTGATCGTTTAGGTAGTAAAAGAAGCATTTTTAGAACAGTGGAAGAAGCAATGGGAAAGAAAGACATGAAACAAGCATGGACTGAATTGAAAAAACAATTTCTGCATCAAAGATTTGCACGTGTGATTACTAATTGAATATCTAAATTTTCTGTTTAAAATATTGAATTAATATAATGTAATTTAACTTTGAAAATTAATCAAACTGACTTTCTAAAAACTCCACATGATAACTAAAAGTGGACAGAGGGAGTACAAACGAATATTAATACACACATAACAATAACAGAGAAGATGGTGCAGCTGCTCCGATCCTTCAAAGCGTTTCATGTCCATTGTCAATTGTTTTTGGAACCCACACTAGATTACATGATGGGAAAAAGTTATAAAATCAGATAGAGAAAAGTAGCTGAAAAGATAATCTTATTCATTCGGTACCCAAACTTTAAATACAATAGATAAGTACAACCTACAGCTAAATTTAAGGAAACTAACTACAACCTGTACTCTTAAACAATAGGGGGAGTCTTCTATTAATACTCTAAAACAGTAACTCTTACTGTAACTAACAATTACAGTAATTAATGCTTAATACACCCTCTCAAGTTAGGCGTAGTGCAACAATGCCTAACTTGGAACGACATCATTTAAAGGCTGGTTTTGGAAAGGGCTTGGTAAATGTATCAGCAAGTTGATCACAAGCGTGAGTTTGTTTGACAAGAACCTGATGTGCTTGAACTTGGTTCTTAACATAACATAAGTCCACATCAATATGTTTCATACGGCTATGAAACACTGGATTATGACAGAGATTATAAGTGATGCCAACATTGTCACAAAAGATTGTGGGTGTATTTGGAATGGTGATACGCAATTCATTGAGCAAGTTGCGCACCCATATGAGTTAGGCAAGCACATTTGCAACTAATTTGTACTCTGCTTCAGTGGATGAGCGAGCTACAACTTGTTGCTTTTTGGACGACCAATTCACTGGATTGGGCCCAAAGAAAAGAACATACCTGATGTGGATATTCTGTCATTCAGGTCCCCGGCCCAATCGGTTTCAGCGTACATGTAAATATTGTTGTCTGAGTTACGAAGAATTCGAAGAACTCAAGTTGTTGTGGCTTTAAGATACCATAGTATCCTAGTAACCGCCTTCCAGTGTTCATGGTAGGTTCATGCATAAACTGTGATAGTTTGTTGGCATCATAAGAAATATCAGGCAGTGTGAATGATAAATATTGTAACTTACCAAGGGTGCGCCTGCGGAGTGTAGCATGAGCAGGCGGAGAACCATCAGCTCCCCCAAGGTAGTTTACCAGAGCACATTGGAGTAAAGACTCCTTTACAATCTTGCATATCCAATTCAGACAAAATATCATGAATTTATTTGGATTGAGAGAGAATAAGACCATCTGACACTTTTTTTAACTTCGACACCCAGAAAGTAATCTAAGTAACCAAGATCCTTCAAAGAAAACCGAGAACCTAAGGAATCAATAACATGTCTAATCAAGCTGAGATGACTTCCTGTGATCAAAATGTCGTCAACATAGATGAGTACATAAATAGTTGCAGACAAATTCTTCAAAATAAACAGAGAAGCATCAGATTCATACTTGATAAATCCCATTTTCTGTAGATGATTGCGCAATGCAGTATACCAAGCCCGCGGGGCTTGTTTAAGACCATAAATGGCCTTTTTTAATCTGCAAACATGAGAAGGGAATTGGGAATTAACAAAGCCTTGAGGTTGAGACATAAAAACCTCTTCAGTCAACTGGCCTTGTAGGAAAGCATTGTTGACATCAAGTTGATGAATGTGTCAATTGTGCTGCACTGCTATGGATAAGACAAGGCGCACTGTTGTGGGCTTGATAACAGGACTGGAGGTTTGATGAAAATCTAAGCCAGGGCGTTGCGTGATCATTTGGTTTGTGCAGGCTCTGGAGTTGGCATGGGAGGTTGTTCTGGGGAGGGGTTAGGAGATAATAGGGTTGAGGGATTTTCTCTTCCAGGAAGTGAAGTAGTCGACAATGGTGAATGGATGGCTGGAGATGGAGTTTTTGGGGTTTGGTGTAGAGTTTTGGTGTTGGATTTACGTCACTGATATGTTATCAAAGGAACATGTTGTGTGTGTGAAGTGGTGTGATGTGGGGAAGAAGGAGAAGAAAGTGGATAATTACCTGGATTAGTAGTAGCTGCTGGTACCTAGTCGGAATGGAAGAAGCAAGTATCATTTATTGATGGTCCGGGCAAATTGGATTCCAATGAGAGTGGTACATGTGGCAATATGTGCAAACTGACATTGGAGTCTCCTCGTTGGAGTCAACTTCTTCCTAGATCAGTTGAGAAAATTTGTTCCTTACATCTAAAAACAGAGTTTTAAAAGGAAAATATACATTTTCGAAAAAACGAACATCACGACTGATGAATATTTTGGACTTGATTGGGTCAAAGCAGAGGTGTGTATGATGGCTCAGAGAAACACCTAGATACACACAAAGGGTGGACTTAGGCTTCAACTTATTTTTGGTGTAAGGTTTAAGCCATGGATAACAAAGACAACCAAAAATTTTAAGATTGGTATAGGTGGGTGGTCTACCAAATAATATTTGGTAGGGTGACTCGTTATTTAAGATGGGCGTGGGTAGTCCATTAATGAGATAAACAACATGATGACAAGCAAAAGACCATAATTCTGGTGGAAGGGATGCTTCATAGAGAAGGGTTTTGGTTGTTTCAACAATATGACGATGACGCCGTTCAACTATGGCTACACGCTGTGGCATGTAGGGAGGTAAAACTAAATGTTCAATGCCATTCTGCTGAAGATAGGACTGAAGACTTGTGTATTCTCCATCCGTATGAAGAGATTGAACTTTTGCTTTGAAAAAAATTCTACTAAAGGAAGAAATTTTTGGAATAAAGATACGACATCACTTTTATTTTTGATAGTATACAACCAAGTATACTTGGTGTATTGGTCAACAAAAATACAGTAATATAACTTTTTGTCAAGCGATAAAACAGATGATGATCCCTATAAATCGATAAACAGAATCTGAAGAGGACTATTACTTGATAAACTTAGGCGTTGGAATGGAAAACGATGTGCTTTATTAGAAGAACAAGCATTACAAAATTCAAATTCAAATTTTTCCTTAGTAGCAACAGGTAAGGAAAACTTATTCAAAACAAAGTATAAAATCGTTGGTTGAGGATGGCCCAAACGACTACGCCATAGCTGAAAGGGGACTTTTGCGGAAGCGAGATTGATGGATGGTGGTTTGGTTGCTTGATCCGGCCACTCATTGAGTCCATTATTATTCCGACCTTGCACCAGCGACTTCTGGGAATGCAGGTCCTTCGCAAGAAAAGTTAAAGGAAAAAACTCAACAGATGTTAGATTGTCTTGACAAAACTTGGCGACAAAGAGTGTTAGAACGCCGAAAAGTAGAAATAGATGCTTGTATAAAAGTTGAACAAGTATGAGTTATAGGAATGGTTTTACCATCACCTATGGATATGCCCTCATTGCATGTATACTCCTCAAGATTGTGAGGCTCAATGGTGACATGATGAGTTGCACCAGAATCCAAAACCTTGCAAATTCCACCTCCAGTTTTGCTGACTATTGGAGCTGGATTGTTGAGTTACAAGTGGTTTTCATTGTTGATTGTTGAAGCGAAGATTGTTCCTGTTAGACTGTGGTGGCATGTTTGTCTTCTGTGCGACAGCAGCTGTGATTATGGAAAATGACTTCTCAAGATCCCGATGCTTGAGAAAAAGCTCATGATCTGTGAGCTTGTGAAACAACTCTTCAAAACTCAAGGAAGAATCCCTTGCTCTTATGGCAACAGAGATTTCGTGGTACTTAGGGCATAACAATGAGTTCATCATCTGTTACTGGTGATCCCATCCATAGATGGGAAAAAATAAATCTAACTCGTGAGATTTTATGATGGCTCGGATACCAGATAAAATCAGATAGAGAAAAGTAGTCGAATAGATAATCTTATTCATTCAGTACCCAAACTTTAAATACAAAAGTTAAGAACAACCTACAACTAAACTTAAGGAAACTAACTACAAACTGTACTCCTAAACAATAGGGGGAGTTTTCTATTGATACTCTAAAACAGTAACTATTACCGTGTAACTAACTATTACAGTAACTAATTCTTAATAAAAGTGACAAACCAGTGATGTTAATGGTAATATACTGAGCATTCAGAAGCAATTGCTTCCTCTCTGTCACCATTTGCATCATTCCTTAATGAAACCTTCAACACCTTGCTTTTGCTGATTGTGTAATGACAGTAGAAAACTGTGTAAGCGCAAGCTCCCTTCTTGGAAAGATTGAATACAATCGTCAAAAGGCACGCTCTTACACTCTGTTTGGATGGTTGTTGCGTATTGTTTCATAGTGTATTGTATTGTGTTGTGTTATATTGTATCGTATTGTGTATTGTTTTAGTAAATACATTGTTTGGATAGATTATATCATTATCATTCGTTACATAATGTCAAACATCCATAATTTGAATGATAAATCTACCAGAAAAGTAGAATACGAGGTAGAGCTACTATGAAAAATTAGGGTAACAGATAAAATAGAATTATTAAATAATAAGAAAACACAAAATGAGAAGAAAATATTAAGGTAACGACGCGATCACACCAAATCGGTCATTACACAATATGAGTTTTTTCGCCATTACCTAATAATGGATTTAAATGATACGACACTATAAAATTTAAGTAACAATCAAAATAAACATTGTATCTAAACTAACGATACAATACAATACAACGGGTAACAACCATCCAAACAAGGTGTTAGATATTGCAATATTAGATGATCAATGCAAGTTGTGATGTGATTAGGGCCAGATCTAGCCTATACGGAATATTGTATTCAAGTGAATTCAATAGCTTTTGTTCAAATTCTATAGTTATATTGAGATATTCATAAAATATTTATAAATATCTGACTATGAATCCAATTTTTTTTTTAAAATAATAATAAAGAAAAAATAAAAAAAACTATGAATTCAATTATTATTATATATTCTTTTAAAGTCATCGTAAGAATTTATCAACTTTAAATCATGAATCCATCTCTCTGTATATAAAGAGGTCAAGCAACATGTTTTTTTTTTTCCAAACTTGTCTTAGACTGCATGACCTCCCGTTGACTTGGTTCTGAACCATATAAATATTAATGCAACTTTTTATTATTAAAAAAGATGATTCCAATAATACAAGTTGACTGACTTTTCTCAATCAATTCCCTTACCCCTCAGTTTACGCATTCACCTGTCTTCTTCTGGTTTTGTCTTTATAAAGTTAGACAATGTAATATTCCTCAATGAGATGACATTTCAATAATGTGTAATACATCACATAAAAGTTTGTGGAAATCACAATCATATATATAAAATTGATTTGACTTTAAGTATTTCATTTTAGTTAAAATGATAAATATTTTGTAGTCATATATATATGTATGACATGTTTGAGATTAAATGTCGAGCCCCAAAGGTACCCTAGGGCGTAAACACGGGACCTAGGATCACGAGGGACCCCAAACTAACCTTGAGCTGGCATAGCATAAGCATACTTAAAGATTTCAACATAATAGGCATACTGTGCGGAAGCTTAAACATGAGATCAACTGAAATGATGGGGAATACCCATTCTAAGTCTGAATATAAATAACTGAGTTTAATGACACTGAAAAGAAATCAACTCAAACTATAACTAAATTTAAACTATGTCTGAAATAA
>JAJOOS010001240.1:0-46245 GCA_029582725.1 Solanum chiquidenum | reverse complement strand
AAAAAAAAAAAGAAGCTTATTGGATTGAAATCTTGGATGGAAGACTCAAGTGATGATTGCCTTCTAGATTAAATCATTATGTCGCGCTATTATTAATTAAACATATCATTTTAGTTCAAGATGTGAGCAACTCAATTGGAAATCATGCATTTACTTTAGCATTAGCAAAAAAATTACAATCATTTCTAGAATTTTTTCTTCATAAAAGAAGGTTGATGAAATAGTTTTAAAAAGTTATAATCTCTTAATACCATATATTAGTAGACTTGGATAATCTTACAAGTTATAAACTAAATACCATATTTTATGAGATTGTGTACTTTTAGAGAGAAATTTTTGGATTTAAAGAGCATTTAATGTGGCTTGTCGTGTTTTTTATTTACACGTTCCTTAAAAAAATATTAATACAAGTTATTTAACTGTTTTATACTTATTTATGTAGTAAGATATGATTTCTTTATTGAATATTTACTTTAATTTACTTGTGTGTCATGATTGATGTGTTTGTAATTTTCAAAAAAATAATTACAAAAAATTAGGTTGAGGTAAACACCGCTAGACGATTTTCTTATTTTTATGTTTACCTAAGAGTTGTAACATAAACCAATCACTTAAATTCAGGATTTCAATGTCACTAATTAAATAAAAGTGTTAACCTAAATAGCTTCCCACCAGTTCATTTAAACTAAAAGCTAACAGATCACAGATGTATAACATACGTATAATGTCTATATAATATGTACATAACATGGTATAATCTACATATATTAGCTAGAATAAATGTATACAGTGCTACTTCGCACCGGTTTAAATTTCTTGGGCCGGTCTTTTTTTCTCCTTTCCTTAAATAGTTCATGGACCAACCCTTATCCATCTATTTTGATCTTAGAGTTCAAATATTTCTATTCAAACATCTCACGGCATGAGTTGACGATAACCATATAACACATATATGATATACAGAGTTCCAAGAAAATCCATTCATTCCCAAAATCAATCACGCTAAGAAAGGATCTACAATATAATTAGAAGGTAGTAACATTGTGCGTTAGCCACTTTTCATCTCTATAATTGATGAAAACACTCATTATCATTTGTCATGACGTTTCGAATTCATGAAACTCCACGACTTTTTTTTTTCTTTCCATTACTAGGAGTAAAAGGTGACTGTGAATTTTTCACTATTGAATTGAAGGTCCCTATGGGCTAAGGACAATTGATGACAGGAGAGAGGAGTACAAAAATGGATGGGGACAAAGAAAATCTAAGTAGTTATCTTACATCAAAGATTTGTTTGTCCCCTAGTTATTAGTGTAAACTAGCTATCTACTAAAAGACAAATAAGAATGGCTTGTACACCTAGGGTTAGGGAGCCCTGTTACATATGGATATTTATGTGTCCAAAATATATTGTTCTACAAAATTCATAAATAATTAACCTGTCAAATTTGGTTAAATCAAATGGCCAACCATATGATAATTTTGTTTGCTGTTGTGTCAAGAATATAAGGAGTCTTGATCGCGCGTGAATATTCAATAGTTTGTAGTCATGTCTCAAGATGTAGGTTATAGACTTTTCATGTAAAATGTATTTAGGTTATGAAGAGTCTTAATCATATGAATAGTTTAATGTGGTCATTGATATCTTATCTCAATCTCGAGATATGAATCATCCAAGGAGTTATATTCAAGATATTTTCTATTTTAATATTAAAAAAATATTAAAATTACGATTTATAATTTTGAAATTTATATTAAAAAAAGAAGGAAAATGAGAGTTAATTTTACTCGAAGATTGACAATGTTTACTAGCCAATGGCCACTTCTATTTTATCACTTCTGACTAGAGGGGGGTGTTTGGGCCGTTTGAATTGAATATGAAAATTTTGGTTTAGATTTTTTTTTATTTACAAGTTAAAGTAATTGTAATCTAAATTCAATTCAAATAATGTTTGGATTGAAATTTTTAGGTTCGATTTTGAATTTATTAGTATGGGTATTTCAAAATTTTAATTTTGAGCCTTTAAAACAGATCATGATAATTAACAATCTCACTTCATTTAATAGTTTGTTGAATAACTTTCTACTATTAATAAAGATTGAGGTCAGTGTGTCTCCTCCCATACGGTATGATTTCATATTAGACTCAATAAGATATGAATAAAGCTGAATATAAGACATAAAAATTCTAGATTTTTGAATATATCCAAAATTCTATCGTACTAAATCCAATATTTAATTCGAAATCCATAACTTTTAAAATAAGATCCAAAGTTCAATTCATGATCCAAAACTCTAAATCCACCTCTACTTCACACATTACTTCCCTTTCTTAATTTCTGCTTTTATCTTCTATTTTTGGTGGTAAATTAATATAATTCCAATCCTACACTGTTCTATTTAATTTGTCATGCCATATGACTTTTTTCCTTTACTCGTTCACACTAGTTGAGTTTTTTTTTTTTTTTTAGTTAGTTTCAATTTGGTGACATGATTGTCTATAATTCTTCCAAGTTTGTTAGACATTGATTGCGATTGAAAGTATTAATCTAACTTTTCTCCACCAATAGCATATCGACACGATTAAGTGATCTTTCAATAAAGATTCAATCACATTGAACTGAAATAAGATTCGAAAACTCATTTATATTTTCATCAAACTCTCACATCACATTAATCCTATTAAATACTATGTAATGCCTCTTAGATATTAAGGTGTGGCTTTAGTTATCAATTATATTGAATCGCCCTGATTATAATTATGGTAAAAAAGAAAGAAAACATAAACAATATACAGCTAGCATACCTTTTTATTTTGCCTTTGGAAAGTGTTGGTTTTTAAGTAGCTTTCTAAAGATTTTTTACTGTCGAAATGAATTAGCCTAATGTTTTGGCTTGAGGTGACGTACAAACAAACGTTCTATCTCTATCAAATAGGATGGGGGCAGAGTTAAGGTGAAATAAAAACAGTTAGGATATTTCAATTAGATTTGATTAGTTATGGTCCTAAATTATATCAGAATCTTTTTTCTATTTATTTAACCTTTTCAAATTTTCTTACCTCGAGGTTTAAATTTGAGACCTTTAGTTAACTATGAAAATATCGATCTTATTCATTCCCACAATTATTTGTCAATATCTCATGTCAATTCCCTTAAACCTGACATCAAAATGGACACTTTTTAACCCTAAATACCAAATGCGTACTCTCTTAAAACACACACAAAAATGGACAGTAATAAATGGGTGAACTGTCCGTTATGATGTGTGTTTTTAGAGAGTGTCCATTTGGTGTTTAGGGTTCAAAAAATGTCATTTTTTGTGCCGGACTCCTCAATTTCCCTTGTCAAGCCTACCCCAACAGCTTCAAGGAGAAAATACAGAGTTATTTGCACTTTTGTTCCTATCTTGTATGTATTGGTCTTTAATTTTTGTCTTTTATAATAAATATTTTTTCGTACAAATAAGTTTATATTTTTGTATTATAATTATATCTTTACAAGTTATAAGTTATAATGTCGTGATGTGACTTCAATTTTTAAAGAACTTATGTCTTACTATGCATAAATTTGATTGTTATAGGGCAAAAATTAACGACCAATCCATTTGATAAACAAAACATACAACTTTATGAAGAATAAAGCAAGATTTTAATAAGTGTTCCACACACATTTTGTATGTAAATCACCACGTGTGTATATATATATATATATATATATATACATACTGAGTTCTCTACAATTATAGTAGTAAAGGATAGTCCTCTTATTTTGAACAGAAGATCAATGGGAATCTTTCTTTTAATATAACATATCTTACAAAAATAAGTTTAGGATTAAGTTTGGTGCACGGTCAGTATAACTGTTATACAATCACGTTACTCACAAGATAATTACATACGTCGTAACTTTTATGAAGTAAATTAATTAAAACTTGGTAAAAAGTTAACATCACATACACGTATTTTATGAATTCAAATTGATGATCATATCTAGAAATGGTTAAATTCGTGTGTGCACACTTAATTCCTAATCAAGAATTAAATTGTTTTTGGGAAATGTATAATACTTTAACGGCTCTAATTAATCTGATTAATATTACAAATTTAAAAGTTAGGCAGGATATCACAAGTACTGTAGCAACAAGTTGCAAAGTTGGAATCATAATCACTGACAACAAGAAGAAAACAAGAAATTAATGAGGGGTCAGAAATGTTTTAAATCTTTCCATAAAATGGGTGCTATTATTTAAAACCAAACTAAAGCATTAGCAATTCTTTCCTTTTAAGTGTAATTTTTCCTTAATTATAATAATTAAATATTTGCAATAGATTTGGCAAATTGAAAGGCCCATGCAACTATGCAAGTAAAAAGAGTTAGGCATCATACACTTAATTAGAGTTACATATAAAATGTTAGGTAGATTCGGCATTCGGTATCCACATTGAAGCTGACTAAATTTAAATTTACGTTGGGAAGTCCCATGTTATGGATAAAATGCTCTCTAACAAAAGCGATTCCATGCTTCAAAACTTTTGATTAAAGATGAAGTTACTTAAATTTTTTCATTAGAACATATATTAATTTTATTTATTTGTATACATAAGTAGGATTAATTTATTTTATTTTTGACAAGGAAAAAAAAGCTGTAAAATAAAACATGTGCACGGAATATAGTTATAAAGATTTGAAAGCTACTTATGGTGTATGGAGAAAGAGACAGGCACGTTATGGTGCAGTCCTCTTTTCTTATTTTAATTTATTTTTAAGTGAATTTCTCTAATTGCAATCACTACCCCTAAGTTATTAAACAATTATACTTAAACATGCTTTTATCGTTAGTATGAGGGTATATTTAAACTTTTTGAATTGGTCAGAAATATATTTGAGACAAAACATTAAGGTTATCGAGTGATACAAATCACAAATTAAAAGATATTTTTAGCTCTTTTCTATTTGTGTGAGGGATCGTAACCGCACCATTATCCACCTTAGATTTACATACTATAAGGTTGCAACTCAAATACTCGTATCAAATATATTAATAAATCAAATTTTATTAATTATTTTTTATTATTATTGTGATAAATTATTTGTGGGAGGACATCATGGGAATTTAGGAACTAGTCAAGTGGCTTATTATTACTGGTTATTTTTATCTTTAAAGTCTATGCAAGTAATTATTATGATATATATTAACAAATCTTTTAGTGAACATCATGGGATTTGAAGTTAGCCAAATTCTTGTCTTTTCAAATGTTTCTACTACCAACTTTTTGGATAACCAAAGGAGAAAAGAAAATTTTAAACGTACTCCCTAAAAAAAGTGTGTATACTATCTGAACTTGTATTTATTATAATTAAAAAAATTGGATTTCTCTTAAGATGTCATCTGGACTTTTCGCCTAGAAATCTCCATTGGCTCGTCCTTCATCGTCAAATATATCATTTTTTAAGGACTCATCGTTTTCACTGAGGTTTGATCTATAAGTGTTTCTGAGAGAGTCCGACTTGATATCAGATTTAATTGTTATACCCCATGATGTATTGTCTATTTTAGCTAAACAGACCTCTAGATTTGTCTCTTGCGCTACACCATCATCGAATCTAAAAGTCTGTATACTATATGAACTTATATTTTGTCTAATAAAGTTCTTCACATGTCAACGAATGATACAAAATTCACATAAAATAACATGTGCATCCCTTCTTTAAAAACTGTCCAAACTAAAAGCTTGCAAGTCCTCCTCATTGACCCATCATCTACGTCACATACATATCATTATAACAATGGATAACCCAAACTAATTTATATATTAATTTCCCTCTCGTTTACAAGTGTAAATAATATCATGATAATGTTCTAACAAAGAAAGTTATAAAATTTGTAGAGCAAATTGACATACAAAAGTAGTTTTGACAATAACATACAAAGATTGAAGATCTTTCAAAATCTAATGTCACAAAATTAGATCCCTCTTGGTTCTTTATGCATATTGTATCTAAAAAGAAAAGGATAATGATAACATTAAAAAACCACAAAACATTAACCAATTTTATTTTATTTTTTAAATTCCTCACATCATCATCTAAAAGAATTGTCAATGTTGATATCTAGTATTTGCTTAAGTTTTATGTTTATCCTTCTAATTTTTTTGTGATACCAATAATTTATTGATGCTTTTGTACTTTCATCTTAATTTCACATTTATAAATTTTCTTAAACAAATTAAATAGTATTACCACTACAAGTTTGTGCAATGATTATTCATCAATTATTTTAGATATCCTAAGTGTGAACCTAAAATTTAGGCGACTGTTCTTGTGAGTGCCAAAATGATAGTTGGCATATAAATTGAATTATTATTATTATCTAATCTATTGCTGAAGGGGACTAATTGTTTTCAATTTATAAGATTTAAGTATGGGATTGGAAGTGGGATACAATTATTTCTTTAAAATACATTAGAAAATGTTCTCACCCTTGCTTGAAGAGTAACTACTTTTTTTGGTTTCCACATTATTAAATTTGAATCCGCACAGTAGAATTCTACATTAAAAATTAAGTGCCCTTTAATAAAAGTGATTCTATATTCAAAACTCGAAAAATTGAAATCAAATGTTCATATTACATTATAACAATATTTTGCTATAATAATCAAAATATATCCAAACGATCGATATGAAAAGTTTTTTCTGTATATGCAGAATACTTACTATTTCTTCACAAATAACTTCATGAATGCACAAGTTAATAAGTATATTTATTATTCCCTCCGTCCAATTTTACTTGTTTAGTTTCAAAAAATAATAGACAATTATATCACTTTATACTTATTAATTTTATCTTTATTATTAAGTCCTAATTATTTTTAATTGATTCTCTAATGAGTGAAAGATGGCTTGTAATAACTTAATATAATATAATACAATTATTATTTTATTTATTATATTTTTAAGAAATATGCGAAGTCAATTCATAGGTTTTCGTCAAATCTCCACTAAATTATTATTTTGAAATGGGACTTCAAAATCAAATTTCAACACAAATTGAATGATAGTTGAAATTCTACTCTGAAACAAAGATTTTTTTTTATTAAATTAGAACTTATACTCGTTTACTTAAATTAATTTGCAAACTAATCAAATAATATCATCATTATTGTGGTGTCAAAGTCTTCAATTGGGACACTTCAATTGTCATTATATTATTATTAATAAAATCTCAATATCATGAGTTTGAATATTACTTAAAAATAAATAAAAAGTAGTCTAGTATAATATTAAAGTTTTTGATACATTTTATATATTATCATCAATTAGTTTAACATAAAATTATTGATCCTAACTTTCTACCTTAAAAACATTTCTGTAGATAATAATATTCCACTTTCCTTAATAAGATATCTCAAAAACATAAGAAAAATCATTAAAAGGAGTGTTTTTTGATTAACAAGTCGAGACGTGGAATTAATCGAATTTAAAAATAAGTATCGAAAATTAATATAAAAAAACCCAACATTTTTATTTTAATTCCTTCATCCTTAATTAGATATTCCAAATGAAAAAAAATCCTTAGAAAGAGTTTTCCTATAAGTGGTTCGAGCCCTTACTTGATGTATGCGCTAACTGTCGTATAGCTGGTGAATCCTTTGAATCATAGGAATGGCAAAATCAGTAGATACCGGGATTGGAACATCTCATCACACGCGCACTAAAGCGCGAGACGTGAATTAATTGGATCCAAAAACAAATAGCGAAAATGGATTAAAAATAAAGAAGGAAGAAAAAATAGCCAACTTTTTTATTTTAATTTCTTTATCCTTAACTAGATATTCCAAAAACAAAAAGAAGTTCCTTAAAAAGAGTACTTTTCAATTAGCGGTTCGAGACATGAAATTAGTGTGATTGAAAAACAAATAGCGAAAATAAATCTTAAAAAAAAGACCCAACTTTTTTATTTCAATTCATTCATTCTCAAGTAGATATTCCAAAAACAAATTAAAAAAAACCTCAAAAAGAGTGTTTTTTCTACGTTCTACACGTGGAATTAATCGAATCCAAAAATAAGTAGCAGAAATAGATTATTTTTATAAAAAAAAAGGAAGACAGGAAAAAAACCCAACTTTTTTATTTCAATTGTTTTTAACCCCCAAAAGAACTGAAAAGCCACCTCCTATAAAAACCCTTCTTCTTCTTTATTCATTCCCCTCCCCTGTCCTCTTTACTTCATTTTCCCTGTTGTTTTCGGCCAAAACTCAAAAATCTTCAGTTGCCGGAGCTAGAAACAGAGGAGAAAAGCTTTTTCATTTTCTTCAGTGAATTTATTTGTATCCAAAAGGGCAATGTCAGCTTGCAAAGATCAAGATCCACGTATCCATGCTATACAGTCTAGAATTCGTGTTGTCCCTAATTTCCCCAAACCAGGTGTTTTCTCTATCTTTTCCCGTTTCTTTAACTGACTGTGGATAATGGGTCGACCCCAAATTAGGTAAAGTTTTAATCTTTGTTGTTAACTTTTGTGGGTTTTTGAAATTTATACAGGGATAATGTTTCAAGATATCACTACTCTGTTACTGGATCCAAAAGCCTTCAAAGATACAATTGATTTATTTGTGGAACGGTACAAAGACAAAAGCATCTCAGTTGTTGCTGGTAAGCACTCCGCATTCTTAGCTGCAGACTGCTTCCAACAACCAGAAAAATGGGATTATAAAAATAGGAAAAAAAAATAAAAAATCCCCATCCTTTAAAAAATATATATATTATATGCATTTCTTGTGGCCCCATATAACTCAAGAACTTGTAATGCATGTATTGATATATGTATATATGTTGTCTTTTGCAAAGTTTACTTTTTTATTAGTTAATCTTGTTTGTGTCTTTTTGATCTATATATATATATAGTATAATTTTTTGATAAAGGTAGTTCAACTGACCACCCGTTTAACAGAGGCGTATCTAAGGGGGGTCACCGGGTTCACGTGAACCCATGGTCCCCTCCTGAGATCATATATAGTAGTGTTATAATTTTAAAAAATATTGAAATATAGATGCGTGAACCCACACTTCAAGTATCATGCGATTATGACTGGGTGCACCTCTCTCTGCGAGGTTAGAAAGTTGAATTTTATATTTATCTTGTTTTATTTTTCTTTCTGAAATTGGATAACACTTCTCTAAGTGATAATTGGTATATAAGAATTAATTTTAGACCTATAATTTTAAAATTTTAACGCTTTTCAGTAGTAAAAACCTAAATGTCGAACCGATCAAATTTATATCATAGATCATCTTTTATATAATAGTGCACCCATCATCTCAAAATCCTGAATACGCCTCTCCCCGTTACTACATGTGGCTATCGTACTGGGTGGGGTGGAGGGTGGTGGTGTTTACAGTGATGTGGGGGCCTCTGAAATGCTTTTGTGGGCAATGTGGGAATTACTGTTTAATCTTTTCTTTATTGAAGTCATGTGAGTGTTTGAGTTATATAACTATGAAAGGTAGCTAGTGGGTAATGTTATTGATGACTTTGTGTGAAGAACAAAATGTCAATCATTCAGAGCGTTCAATGGGGGTATGTGCTGGAGTCCCATTTGGATTTTGGGTTTAGGGGTTGCCTAGGTAGTGGTGGTGGTTGGTAATGGATAATAATGTTGGTGCAATATGGGCGCGGACCCATTAGCTTTTGGTGTTTCCTGTTCCTTTTACTTCACCCCTTGTGTTTGTACAGAGATATTCACTCCTAGTTGAATTGTTTTTCCCTCTCAATGGATGATGCAATAACACTTTCTCTTTTGTGTGCGATTGATTATGACTAGAGATATTGCTTGATGGAATTGTTTATTGAGGACAGAGTCCACTACAATGAGTAGGTTCTTTGTCCTTTTCATTGTGATTGGTGCATGATGTATGGTGGCTGGTTTGAGCTATACTATGACTTGAGAGACTTCTTGAACATTATAAAGTGGGAAATGAGCAGTGTGCGCCTTGTTCATAACTTTCCGTTGTCATATGTTTCCAGGCTACCTTGTCCTATACTAGTATTAAAAACTGATTTTTTATGAAATATCCGATGAATGATTCCGAGACTCTAAAGTAATATCAGAGTTGTTGGACAAGTTAATAGGTTGCTGAGTGCTGACTAGTGAACAAAATGTGAGGAGATTCACCAAACATGATGGTTTTATTTAAATAGTATATTCAAGGGGGTAGGCAGTCGATCAATCAATGACGCTGTTGTGTTTTTTGTGCATACACCCTAATTAGTAACCATAGTATCCTGTTACTATGCTGGTGCCTTCTCTTTTTCTTTAGATATATTGATTTTAGATACAAAACTTACTATATTAGATAATTTTTGAGTATCTGGTGATTTTGTGTTTTATCAACCATTGGCTGCACTATATATCCCACTAAGTGTATCAGGCTATAAGGTAAAGCCATGTCAATGTTTCAGTTGTGGTAGTCCAAACTGAAGATCTTATGTCTGGCCAATGATATTTATTTCTATTGATTACTCATCAAGTTTGAAATCTTTGTTCTGGCTTGTTTCTGGTTCCACCTGTGACCTGCCATTTTCTTCTGTCGGACCAAAACCTGGCATTTGATTTTTCTGCATTTGCTGTTTTTATCTTGCCACCACATGTATTAAGACTCCTTGAAACATCATTCTTCTTTTCTTTTTCTGGTTGTGTATGGCCATATGAGAGAGAGGATTAAAAGAGACTGAAGAGATACGAACATGTTAGCCTATAGTCAGCAAGAGTTCCATGTGGATACAAATAGTGGACTGCAACTGCAATTTGTAAAAACTGCTGGTGTCCTATTCAGAACAATATAGTGCCTTGGAAAAAGAAGAAAAGAAGTATGAGAGATGGATTATAGATAAAGCAGTAGGTACCTATAAGTCGAAATTATGCATGTATACATTATAAAATTACAGGTTGGCTAGTTTAAAGCAGCATCTTGCATAAAAAAAAGGTTGTTGTTTCCAAAAAGACTAGGGATGTGAATGGGTGATTTCGCTGGCACAAAACAAGGAAATGATCTGAAGGTATAAGGTATACAAAGACTTTACCTTAACGTTCTATGGACACGAAAAGCCTCATGACTTACATGAGCATCCCCTCTTGCAGTTTCTGCCATACAAGTTTTTCATATCTATTCAAGTACTAGCTGTGAATAGCAAGTGGTATGCAGACCGCTTATTGTAATGTTTGAAGTATGTAGGATCTGTGAGGGGGTTAGAGACGATAGAACAGATATCATCCTGATGGTTTTCTCTTCTCACCAGGGATATAGTATTCAAATTACTGTAAGGGCTTTCCATGCTAAAAAGCTTCTTTAGTGGCTTGATCCTCGTTTTTTTGAAGAGAGTCTTACTGGTAAGGTCCTGATGTTATCTTACGTGCTTTAATTTTATCCAGCACATGGGAAAACAAAATCAGATCTGGAGATGGATAACGACTAGCAATGGTCATATGCCTGCTTTATGACCTTTTGTACTTCTTATCTTAAAAGGTCTATCAGTTGTTTATTCTCAACTTGCATAGAGGATTCTGACTATCGTTCATATGTTTAATTGCTTTTGTCATATTATTGATTTATTGTTGTGTCCTCTCTTTGCGGGCTTCTATTCCTCAATAAGAAGATTTTCTTTTAATATGTTGTTTATCTTGGAGTGGCCTAATGCTGTAGCCCTTTTCCATGTTGTATTCCCATACTATTATAAATTTTTAATCAATACTGCTGTAGTGAGTAACTTGCAAATATTATTTCTTTATCATCTTTTAGCTGACTCGATCTCAACTTTGTCGCTTCAATATCTCCAGGAATAGAGGCTCGAGGATTTATATTTGGTCCACCAATTGCTTTGGCGATAGGGGCAAAATTTGTCCCTTTGAGAAAACCAAACAAATTGCCAGGTATATTTTCATCCGTGCAACAACCTTCTTGGAATAATGACATCTCTTTGTCATGTGCGCCTTTTTACTTAAATTTGTTGGTTGGGTTGGATGGCCAAGTGTGTTAGTCACATTGTTCAGTCCATTAGGGTGAAACTATAAAGGTTGACCTTTTGTCTACTATGGCTGCTCAGAAGGACCAGTTTCTGGAAACACATTGATATCTGATTTTCCTTCCCTGTAAACTATGTTACTCGACACATTTCTGAGAATTGGAATTCTGCTATGAAAGTATTTAAATCCTGATGTTTGATTCATATGATGTGCCATCTACGGGGTAAAAGGAGGAAGAATTCCAATTTTGACATAGTACACATTTTAACTTGAAGTAGATAATCCATTGTTCCTCTTTCTCTCTCTCATATATATATATATATAAATATATACTGAAGAATGCTTCTGAAAACTGTGAGCTCATCATGTTCGTTTAGTATGAGTGCATTCTATTGACACCACTAAATACTAATTATCATCTCACTTTCTCAATGTTACTGTGACTTTAAATGACTGCAGGTAAAGTTTTCAAACAAGAGTATGACTTGGAATATGGAAGTGATTGTCTTGAGATGCATATTGAAGCAGTAGAAGCTGGTGAGCGAGCTTTGGTGGTTGATGATCTGATTGCTACTGGTGGCACTGTTTCTGCAGCTATGAATTTACTTGGTAAACATTTTTATGATATTCTTCATGTGGATAGAACTCTAGTCCAGGAAACTTCCAATGGCATTCAACTAATTCGAATGAATGTGCACAATAGAACAACATGTACATATGCTGCGGAATACGCAATTGAATAATGCTGTAGCACTAGAGCAAGATATTGCTAGGAAATTTTCAATAGGATCTAAAAGGAGCTTCAGTTGCTTAATTCCGGGGTGGGGCAAGGTGACAGTAACATCCTATACTATGGTCTGGAATTTGCATCAATTAATGGCATCATAGCTAGGAGGACACTAGGTTAACTTTGTGGTCAGTTTTTGTTCTGTATTCCTTAAGAGAGGCATAGAGTATGCAAGTAGTTGATGGTATATCTCATAGCATGTCTCAAAACTGTTGTAGAAATATAAGTTTAAATTCCTATGAAATTTGGCATTGGTTTTAATACTTTGTATATCAAATTTAGGATTGTATTTTCAGTTGGGATTTGCATTGAGGAATATGTGATTTTGATGTTAGGATGTGACATTATATAATATAATATAATAGTTTCTCCCAAGCTTCTGTATAACTACACTATGACATCCCCAGCTCTGCTTTCTCTTTAAATTTTAATACTAGCTGTTCTGGCACAACCTGTTGGTATAGGTATGTGTCTACTAACCCAAACCACAAGCGCACTTTTGATGGTTCAATGTCATATAATGTGTTTGTCTTCTCATGATAAGTAGTCTCCGGGATTCGTATCATCACATCCAACAATGCCCTATGTCTTGCATTTGCAATTTTTTTTTGCAATTTGTTGAATAAAATTGTTCTTTCGCAGAGCGTGCTGGCGCAGAAGTGGTTGAATGTGCATGTGTGATTGAAATACCAGAATTAAAGGTGCATCTTATGCTCTTCTTCTGATCACCAATGTATGGTTAACTTGCTTGGTTATCAGGTTACAATGTGAAATGTAATTTAGAACATAAATTTTCTTGCCAAAAATGCTTTTAAGGAAAGATCTTGGCAAAGACTTGATCAGAATTACTCGCGAACTAACTGCCCGTCTTTCCACATTCCTTGGCAAGTTGGTGAATAGTTAAACTTTAGTACCAAAACCTATCTTTTTACACATGGAAAACCAAAGTTATGGTCGCGTCCTCCTGATGCATGATTCGTTCTCTCATTTTCTTATACCTGGGAAGCTAAAGAAGCATATTTCTGCCTTGTGTTCTTCTCTTAAGATAACTTTGTTGTTGTTGCAGGGTAAGGAGAAGTTGAATGGCAAGCCATTGTACGTGCTGGTGGAGTATCGGTAGTATCTGCAGACGAATTATGTTTATTGTCATAACAAACTGTACATTAGAGGGCGATATTATTGGCCAACTTGTCTGGGTTATTATCTTTTCATTCTTGATTATGTGTAGTGAATTTTGAAAAAGGCCTTTTGGTTATGTGGAGGTGAAGAAAAATTATGATTTTTCATTAGAAATTTATCATCTTATTCTATGAAATAGAGTCTCTGGTTTCAACAACATATCCCCAAAGAGATGGCTTTCGATAGATCCTCGGTTCAATAATGAAATTAAGAGATAGTAATGGAAGCACAAAAGTAGAGCCTCTGGTTTATATATGAGAATTGTTGTTGAAATTCCTTTTTCTGTGCTCTCTTCAATTTTGGTTCTCTTTTAAGCAAATGCATAAGCTAGATTTAGTTGAAACTTGAAAAAATAAAGCTTTTGAAAAAATTGAAGTTGTGTACTTGAGTTGACATGCTTTTTACTAGGAAAAAATTTAATGCTTTGTGAGTTGAAGTGAAAATTCACCCACAAACCGTTCTGGTGAATAGATTTTAAAAAATTAATCAAATTTCATTGACAAATAATGTTTTCTAGTTTATTTTCTTGAAAATTTTACTCTCAAAATTTATAATCAAACCAGAAATTAGAATTTTGGCAATCGATGAATCGAAAAGAAATAAAAAGAAAAAGGACAAAAGCAATTTTAGAACCCATTTTGTTACCCAATGGTTGTGTTGCATGCTTTTGTCAAGTGAAGACAAGTGCATATTTTAACACTTACAAAATGTTTAAATTATGCGACAACTGTATTACACCATCATGTCATGTAGATTTCACATTGTAAACAGAGTTTACATATAGATTTTTTTTTAAATGATTTGATAGCTACGGTATATATAACTTAAAAACTTTTTTAAATAATAAGGCAATATAATGAGTAAACTATCAACTAAACAATTACATTAGTCAAATTAAGAATTTATGGCTCCTACATTTATTTATTTATTTTCTTAAATTTTGAAAATTAAACAGAGACTGGGAAACTGGTCAAAGTAGGAAGGAGAGAAAACGACCATTCTTAAGTTAAGTTGTAGCTTTCATTTCATGCCTCCGTTATGATCAAGGCGTAACTGGCGCAACATATATATATATATATATAATGTCGTTACTTCAGAGAATTTGTAGGGGTAAGATTTGCGTATATTATGGCGGAAAATTACGATTTTTTTAATGTAGGATTAGAATTATTTTATATGTATAGGTGAAGTTGGACCTCCCTGACTTTTTCATGTATGTGCTTTTCATATTTTAAATTTAGTTAATGAAAATCTTGAATCCGTCACTGTAAAATACGGATTACGGAATGCCTTAACCAATTGAACTACCCTTTGACCTCAATTTTGGTATTCAACAATATGTAATAAATTCAGTTAACATCATATTGGAAAAAAGAGAAGATAACTTCTTATATTTTGCTTCTCTACTTTGTTGACAACTAACTCCAAGTATCATATATATTATTAGTAATTGACTCAAAGAATCATATATTATATATGAGCAAGCCAAGTTAGAAAGAATTCACATTTGATGCCTTAAAAAAAGAAATTTCAATGGAAAACACGTGCATTGAAAATTTTTAAGTAATATTTGTCTTTTAAGTATTTTTTTACTATCATTTAATCTCCTCACATTATATCACGTACATATATATATAAATATATATTTCTTTGATCGTTAATCATTAAAAAAATGAAATATTACTACAAGAAAATAAGTCTTAAAAAATCCATCGCTAAAGAACGAAACTTTATAAGAAACTTTACTTAATCATATCGATTTGTAGTTGAAATGTCTAATTAATAGCAATTTGAACATTGTTTTCATTAAGGCCACCAAACAAACATCCTTAGAAGCAATCAAATCAATTTCCTAATATTAACAACTTTGATCAACAAGCAAACATTGTTCCTTGAAAATTACTTGACATCATAACCACTAGCTTTCATCACTTTTTTTATTTAATTAGTTATAGAAACCATAAACTTTGTTACAATTTGTCTTTTCTAAAAAAAGAAATCATTTTGAAATTTAAAAGTTGATATGGTGTTAGTTGAAATTGAATGACAGCTCTGAGTGTGGATTTTAGTTCTGTCTTTTCTATACCCAACATTTTGGAAGGAATCATGTGTAATTAACACTAGACCCCATTTAACCCAAGTCCTAATCATTATGATTAAGCACATGTTTAAATAAATTGGCTTAATACGTGCATTTGAAGAAATTCTAGTAGACATTCTCGAGATAAAATATAACATCTCCTCTAATTATACACAACAATCTCAATTGAAACGGACGTGAAATATTATGACGTATTGAGGGTATCAAGTACTTGTGAATAGGTTTTTTCAAATTTGAATGGGAAGTACACATCTGTGACAATAAATTCAGGTTTAGTACAAAAAGGAAATTCCAAAGTGTGAAATATATGATGACATGCACAATAAAAGATCAAAGAAAGTATTTATACCCAATATTGCATAATTACAAAGCCCAAAAATATTTAAATAAAAAAGATATAACTACTGGTAGAAAATTAGAAAAATTGGAGATTTTTTAAAGCCAATACTTTTTTTAATTTTTTTTTTTTACAATTTGTAGATAATAAGAAAACATGGTAAAACGGCACGTGAATCAAATACTAATAACTCGCCGTTATCTCCACTAACGGAGTCATATCCAACTCGGCCTTCAATCAACGAATCGAATCCGAGTTGTTTACAGACCCGACCCGCAATGACCCGACAAACCAGCATAGCACGTCTCCCTCTCCCTCCGCCGGCATTCTCATGGGCCGCGCCGCTGCCGGAATACGTACACACCGTCGCTCCTTTCCCGGCTGAAAACGTCCACGCGCTGTTTCCAGTTTCGTACGCGCCGCCGTTAGTGGGTCCCAGGCAGTAAAACCTCATCACCTCATTCCCATCCGCAACGCAACGTGCATGGTCCTCGCCACCCTTTTCCGCCGCCGATTCACCGCCGTTACCGGCTCTAGACTTCACAACCTCTCTGTACTCCTCAAACCGGGTCACAGTCCGGGGCAGATTCTGAACTTTAAAAACCATTTCAACCCGACCCGAAAAAACCTTCGGAGACCAACTCGTCTGAAAAATTATCCCGACTACATTTCGCGATGGGTGACCTTCCGGCAACTCAGTTAACGCCGGGAAGAACGAATCCGTCGTCGCCGCACGTGATAGTCTCGTGGATGTACTAGCTCGAGTCTTCTCCCTATTCAAACCGGGTTCGGATCCTCCTTTCGAACCGGGTCCTGGTCGTTTCGTTAACTGCTGCTCCGGCTGCCGCGACGGTTTTTTCTTTCTGGGTTTTCCATTTTTGTTGTTTTCCACTACATCTTTGAGGCTTTTGACTCCATTTTTGCAACTAGCTGAGTTGGGTAAGATGTGATATTGATGGTGGTGATTGTTAACGACGTCATCTAAAGCTCTTGACTTACATTGCCATGATTTCACCCAACCAGTCGCCATTAACGACGACAAAGCTCAAATCAAAAAACAAAACAAAAATTCACCTTCTCTGTTCTCAATCTCCACTGTTCAATCTTTAAACTATATTATAAATATAAATAAAAATACATTTTCAGTACAAATTTATACTAATTTTTTTTCTCTCTGTTTTTGAGTTCTGAGAAGGAAAATGGAAATGGAAGGGGCATGGCGCGATATAAAAATGACAGAGGAGAGAGTGATGAAGACGGTCAAGGGGGGAAGAGGTGTGAAATGATGGAAATACCCTTGTGAGGGAGAGGTAATTACATAAATGGGATACATTTTTGTGTCTGTATATAATTATATTTCATAATGGTAGATGAAGAGAAAGAACAAAATTAATAAATGAGTAGTGATATTGAGAAAGATTTGATAATTGATAGAAAGTAGAAACTTTTTATAGGGTCCTACTTTTGTGTATAAATCAAATTATTCTGTTATTTGTCATATGGTCAAATTGTTTCTTTGGTCGGGTTATTTTTATTTTATTTTATTGGATTGAAAAAAAAAAATTGTACTTTTTATCTCTTTTTGTTTAGTTGTTTGACTCGTAGAATAATATTATAATAAAATTTACGCATATTTTATCTTTTTTTTGGTACTTCACTCATGAGATTACATTAATTTGTCATTGCAGACGATTATTTCTGTTTTACTCGTAAACAAAAGATTTTAATATAAAATTAAGCTTTTCATAAATCCCAATAGATTTTGTATGGTTTTGTTTTCATGATAATTGAACTATAGGTTTAAAAAGAAAAATTCTTGTTGATTTTTAAGTAAAGGTATCATTCATTACATTTTAAAAAATAAAACACTCTTGAAATGGAAGCACTTATTTTTTTATATTTCAATGATGTCAATTGTCAAATGTACAAAACGTTATCCCATATTCATGAATGTACTTGAAAACTGGGTTATTGAAAAAACCCAGAGTTACTATGTATGGTTTTTATGTTTTGGTTTTATCCATCGCGAAATAATCGAGTTGAGAATATTTCGGAAATAATATTTTTATTTTACAAAATTTGGTACACTTTATATTCTACTCATTTGTGGGACTATACTAAATATTTTATTATTATTGTAATATTTAATATACATAAAAAAGATCGTATTTTATACCCGATCAAGACTCTTTACTGAATTCGAACAGTACAGTTGACCAAATAATAAATATAGCAGAAAATAATTTGATCCAATTAATGATACATTAATTTTAAAACGCCCCTACTTTTTAATACACAATATTTTGAAAATACAATGATAATCTTCTTTTTTTCTAACTATAGAAATATAATTAAAACAAATGATTTGTTGAAACCGCCAAATTAAAGATTTTGAGCCACGAAAATCACGCATTAATCATCATGATACATTGTACACTAATTTACCAATAGTAATTATTAATATGTAATCATATGATATCTTTCAAATCCATTTGATTTTGATGTTCTCAAACTACTTGTAATGTAATCATATTTTGGGTCCTCTTTTTCCAAATCAAAATTTTAACTCAAAATTTGTTTTCTCTGATATATTTAGGTCTAGTTGCAATGTTCAACGACTAAAAATAGAAAGATACCATATAAATGTCGTAAATATATATCTACTTGGCAAAAAAAAGAAGTTATCGTAACTGTTCATAAAACGTACTAACTATAAAATGAAATAAGATATCAAAAGAATTTAACAATATCGCAAAAATAATCATTTTATAACAGTAATTATAACATAATTTGTGGATTCTGTTAAATAAAAAATCCTATTTTATTCTTTATTCGATGTGTAGTGAAGATAAATATCTGAATGCGATAACTGAAAATTGTGATTCTTTATCGATTCATACTCTAGCTTTAGTATCTATTGTGCACATCAATGGGAATATTCTTCTTCCTTTTTTTCTTCTGTTCTTGCAACAAGTTAAGTCGATGATTAAATTTTACGATCCTCCTCCTTCTTTTTTTAATATAATTGTATGTTTTTTAGTTAGAACAGTAGGAAAAGTATGTGACCTATAGGTCACTGATTGAGCCGTGGAAATAATTATTAATATCTGCATTAGAATAAACTATATACATCACATTCTTTATACCGCGGTCCTTTCCTGAACCCTACTAACACGGAATGTTTATTATACATCAAATTGCCCTTTTTAAGTAAATTGTTATAATTTCCACATGGTAATGGTGGTTTTGCCTTAAGTAGGCAGACAGTTATTAAAACAAATTATTATTGTCTTAATGTAACTAACTTTTAAATGCTTTACCTTTCATCTTTATTCTCCCTTGTAAACAAAGCAAAATAACAATAAGGAGTTTTTCTGTTATTGATCATGTGTTATTTGGTAAGACTGAAGTTTCAACTATAAACTGATTCACTAAAAATGGAAATATAACTCATTTTCTTCCTTTAGGCTATTTTAGAAAAGTTCGATTCATTTTTGAAGATAACTTCATCAAGAAAATTTGTTCTTTTATATAGTTAGATTATGATTATGTGGGGTGTGTTATTTCCACTTGTTTGTTATAAAAGGTCCACTTTAATAGGGATGGGCGGGAGTTGTGAAACTAACGTTTGATCAAAGATCACTACAAGAAAATAGTTAATTATATGGAGATTTTCCTGCGGATAAATATGAAAATCCATAGGAAACTTATTTTCCTGCAAATTTTCATACTAATGCCCAGGAAAATCTCCATGTAATTCACACTTTTCTTGTAGTGGATGTTGGATCAAATTTTGAAAATTTACCCTTTAAAACATTTTCAAGTTTGGACCAATTTCGGATTTTTTTTTATTTTCACTCACAAAAGTTGCATTAAGTAAAATACAATACAATCTCAAAGTATAACAACTCTAAATTTATAAATTTCAACTTCAAAATCAACGGTCAAACAAGAGCAAAGTGTCAACTTTACTATATGAATTTAAAATAGGTAATATAAGAAAGCACACGCATAGAAATCCAAAAGGAATTTAACATATAATATGTATATATAAATATTAAGAAATTGAACTTATCTACGATTTTACAAAGCCTAATTTTTCGATAAAAGAAAAAGTTAAATGAACACCGAATATTTACTATAAATTTCATCATCTTACTATTTTAATGAAGTGAATATATGCAATTCTTAACTATGATTTAATAAAGTATGCACATATGATACTATATTTACAATAAAATTTCTCTATAATAGTGTTGTTTGTTCCACTATTCTTTTCTATTATTATCGAGGATGACTCATATTATAAAGACGGGTTCAAATAATTTTTCACACTACTGGGATTTTTGTAATAATCCTGCAGGATAGAGGGTATACTTGACTTTACATTATCTCTAATTTTGAATTACATTCACAAATTACAAGAGAGGGTTTTGTTTAAAAATAAATAAAATGGAATTAAGCAGGGTGGAATCTTTTTTTTATGGAAGTTTGAAGTGAAACATGTGAGAGAAGGGATAAAATAGAAGAATAGAAAGAGAATGGAAGCTGTCAAAGAAAGACTCCAAAAAGCTCTGAATTTTAAACTATTCACCACACATTTTATCTATCAGCGTAAGATAAAAGGATAAAATTTACGTATATTATTTTCTCTGAAAAGGATTATATTAACTATTTTATTATTTCACATATAGTTTGTCAAAGTCAAATTTATAAATATTGAATTTTTGAGTTTTAAATTTCAAATATATATAATTTTGATTAAAGTTACTGAATTCTATTGATTCGTAGATAGTAATAGTAAGGTAACATGTCACTATAGTAATTGGGAGAGTGGTCCATATTTTCACTTAAAAGGGACAACATTGATTTATACAATTCCTCAAATGCCAATATCAACCATTTTTTTTTTCTAATAGATAATGTATATAACAAATTCACACACCATATAGAGCTAGCTATATATGAATATAAATCACCAGAATAATATGAGAACCACAAGAAAATTGAAAATTTTGCTATTATCTATTGTTGGAAAATGCATCGTGTTCTCTTTTTCACCATATAGACGACTTTTTTTTCTATATGTATCTTATTCTCATGTTTCTTGTAATTTTCTGAAAAGTTAGAATATATATCTTTATAATTTATGGAATCTTGAACTTTTCTTTTATATTTCATAAAAGAAAAGATTCTTGTCTTTGAAGAAAATTTTCAAGATGAAAAGGAGAAAATGATTCCCCATTTGGGAACAAAATTGGTTGAACTTGATCATGCTCAAAATACAAATTCAACTAAATTAAATATTTGAAAATATATTTTTTCTGATTTCAACTTTATCTCTTGATTTTCTAAATTTAACAAGTAAAAAAGAGACATTTGTTTTTAACATAGTCCATAGCGTTTGGAACACCTTCATTTAAATAATCCATTCGCCTATTTTTACTGGTTCAATATTGCCTTGATAGTCTAACTTCAAGGAGCAATAAATATAATAACAATTTCACTATTTTTAAATATAATAAATTTAATATTTTAGAAAATGTGTTGAAAATAACTATAGTTAATAACAAGGGTAAAATAAGTATAAAGTGGTAAATTATCTCTTAATTTTCCAAACTGAATAAGAACAAGTAAACATTTATTTTTAGTATAAGTTGACAGAAACATAGATATTACTTTCTTCAACTTCAATCATATATTCTCTCAAAATTTTAAATTTATGAATTTCTACAACAATCTCAAACTATAATTTGAACATTAAATTTATGTGAGTTTATAGTACGTAGACGATACTCTAGATCCGCCCCTACGTCCCTACTTGAGATAAGGGTCTTTGGACTCACGCCTGTAGAATCCATTGGATCCCCGGGAATGGTGTTAAATTACTAAAATGAAACTTGGCGTGCTTCAATTTCGACCCCCTATACTTTCACTTTTTACCTTTTTTAACCTTTACTTTCATCTTTTTTTCCCATTTTGTTCAACATTTCTGAGTACTCTTCAATCACCAATGCATTTATTTTTGGAACCCCCATAACTTTGTTGGGTATATTCTATAGTTTTTTTTAATAGCAAAAGGAAGTTAGTAGTACATATATATGATTACGTTCAAATGACTAACATTTTTACCAAGAAAGTAAGTAGAAGGAATATAAGATAAAGTTTCCTTTTTTACTTATTAAAGTTATGTTAGGATCAAGCCTAATTCAAAATTTAAACGTAGACACTTTAATCAATAAAATAAAATAAGATTAGTGAAAACATGTGATAAGTTGCGTGGAGAGTGGATGGAAAAAACTTTTAAGGGTGTATATGGTTTGAAAGATAATGTTTCGAAAAATAATTGATTTTTTTACTCTTTTTTTTGTTTGATGAATAAGTAGAAAGTATTTCAAATGCATTTATATTTAACATACGCAAATATGATATGGTGAGGCAAAGTATGTAGTCAGGGGTACCTCGAAATTTTTCGGTTAAATCAGCCTAAAAATACTCTTATCATATGTTATATTTTTTCGCTTTGAGCAAAATCAACAAGATTTTTCCTAAAATTCGATATTGTTGTATACTTTATTCACACATTTAGTAAAAATGGAAGTGGGGGAATAAAAATGTGAGGAGAGTAAAGAACGTGGGCAAATAAATTTACTTTTGAATGGTAAAGATGTTTAATAGGTCGTCATGATATATATATATATATATATAGTTTAAATGTGTAACAGACTTTTTGAGACAAGTTCAAAAATAAATTTGTGTCGTTTTCCATTACTTATGACGGAGAGGAAACAACAAATGTAAAATACTACTCCCCTGTCTCAATTTGTGTGGCACTTTTCATTTTTCGAGAGTCAAACAATTTAAGTTTGACTACGAATTTGCGCATGCATCGGAATCTTCGAATTTTTGAAATGAAATTTATATATTTGTTAACTATGTAAAAAGTACCATAAGTCGCAATAATTGACAATTCAAAATATTTAAAAGATATATGAAAAAATTATGATCAAAGATAGACTTGTTTGAATTTCGAAATTCGAAAAGTGTCATGAGATGAAGGGAGTAGTAAAATTGATGGGGAATGAACATGGAGGGGTATATATGGGAGGTAGGTAGGGGACAAATCAACATAAATGGATGTTTTATTTTCCTTCTTGATTATCAGTTTTTTTTTACAAGTACAACTAGTGAATAAATGGTACTTTGAATAATATTCAACCATTGCGATTTGCATGCTAAATGCTACATATAAACAAGGCAGCACAATACTAAATTAAATGCATCCATATATACATTGGATAATAACATGCAGTGAAATTACTATAGTTCATTGCATTTTCATTTTCGAAAAACTAGTACTAGTAAAAACGACATTCATCACATGCATAAGCTTATCGAATCAAGTTGAGCCACAAATAAAATTACATCTTACAAAATAGGGTGAGCGATATTTGGAGTTTGAATCTGGAACTCCTTCATTCAAATAGAGACTCATTACCACTGCATCAAAGACATAACTTTTGTTAAGGGTGTCCAATTTTAAATATATATCCTTTAAATGTAGAATTTGACATATATATGCAACATAATTTTTCGACGACCCTGGAATGTTGTAGCTACGCCAATTTATAAATTTTAAATTCTGACTTTACTGGAGTCGAGTATGATGCAACAACCATATCCACAGAATATTCATTGGGGTGATAAACAGATTAAATTCATAGATCTAGCTAGGGTTAAAACTAGCTAAAAATAGAGTAGTAATCATATGATATTTTTAAGCCTCAACCAGCCTTCATGTTGGAATTGACTAAACAACAACTTCCAAAACTATAGTTCAGTACAACAAATTAATGCATATATTTTATAAAGAACAATGCATTTATTTCATTTATTTTCTCCCCTTTTTTTTTAGTTTTGCCCCCACCTCCCTGACCCAGAATTTTCTTAATTATAATATTTGTTTCCTTCTTCATGTTTTTAACTAACATGCAAAATACATCAATTGTTCCTTGGCAGTATCACAAAAAATGTTACAAAGTCATCATTTTTATGGTCCCTTTTGTTTCAAAAAATAAAAAATAATCCAGACACCTGCAATAATTAATAATTAATAATTATTGATCGTATATTGCAGAAATTTATCTGATTTGTAACTTGTGACTAGTGAATTTTGTCCTTCATTTAATTATTTCTGTTTTATATATAGAGTATTAATTCGAGACAAATGTATATAACAGAACAATGATAGCTGTGTAGTTTGTTTTTATATAAATAATAAAAATAATTACCAGTCCAAATTGAATTAAATGGACGTGCATATTATATCAAAGATAATATATCAATATCTTTTGAAATTTTGCATTGTTTTCGAGGTGGGAAAGTTATTTGTAGTTGAAGCCTAATGGTTAGTTAGTGGTATGAACATGATACTAATTTGTCTTAACATCAATCCTAAACCTAATTATTTGTCTGGTGTTTACGCTAATCCAATGTGTATGATATTTTTCTTTCATTTACATATTTCATTGTTTAATCACGGTTCAATAATATATATCATCACATTAATTTTTAACTTAGTTTAGTATAAATATCGAATGCAGATCAATATTAATTGGTTGAGAAAAGGGCAACTTGAAATTTTAAAAGATGATCAAATTGTTGATAACTTATTTAATAATGTGTATGGACTTATCATTAGTTTATTAGTGATAATTTAATTTAATTCAAATTCAAATTTGTAGACAACTTAAGTGCCACGGCGTTGTCATTGCATTTTTTGGAATAGTTATTATTCAAATGTGAACTTAAATGTTACCAAATACTTACCATCTTTGTCTATTAAATGCTTGTATTATTTTAATTGTGCCTTCATTAATAAATTGGGCAGTATGGCAGACAACTTATATTTAAAAAAAATTTATTGGCAGCAAAAAATTAATTTTCACTGTCACAAAAATTAACTCAACATCAAAGCAGCTAGCTAGCTACCAGATTTTCTCATTACTAACTTGCCAATACTTTTTGATCATCTTCATGAAATGAATAGTGGGGAAAAAAAGTTCAAACTTTTTTTTACGATTTCTCATTCAATGTCTGATATTCATATTGGAGTTCTACTAAATCTGAACTCGCGTCGAAAAGTCCCATTCAACAAATTATTTGAATAAGCGTTACCTAACAAAGACAACTTCATATCCAACTGGACAAACATTATTTAACAAAAGAATAGTTATGTTTTATAATTACGCTCTACACATAACTATTTATGAAATTTTCTAATTCTAGAATAATGAAGTTATTTTCGACAAATGATTATAGTGTCCAAAAATAAATAAAGATATCTCAGAATATAATGCTACTATTACTATTTTCAACAATATGATTATAGTATCTACAAGTTTGAAAACTTTGTAGAATTTGTTAGATTTGGTCATTTTGGATCAAAGAAAAAGTGAGTGTCATTTGCCTATAATGAGAAACAAATCATCACTTATGCCGTTTCGAATATTTATTTTTTCCATCTTTGGGAACTTTTTGTTGGCACGATTAAATGTTTCCACCTTCTAAAGTTATAAGAAGAATTATTGATACCATGTGTGATGTATTTGTTTCTTATTATATGGTCAACAATCATTATAACTATGGTTTAATTTCTCTTACCATTTTATTTTTTCTCTTAGTGAGAGATTTAAACTTTGTTTTTTTTTGGACAGCCTAATGATCATCTCTAATCATTTTGATTTTGACCATAAACCTGAAAGATTTTAAGCTCATATAATTTCTGAAAAAATGTTTTAAGTATTACATCGTTAGTTAGTGCGTAAGTATTTTACTCACAACTTTAAACAGAGTTGAAGTCAGGATTTGAAGTTTATGGGTTCTGAATTCTAATCTTTTTAAGTTATTAGGTTCTAATATTAAATAATTTTTAGTTTTGTACACATTCAATGGATATTGAAGATAAATACCTGGTTTGAATCAAAGCTATTAAGTTCGAACAAATTTGTATCCAATGCTTGTATATATATGAGTTTTCTTGGAAAATCTTGGGCTTTCCATGACTTCTTTGCCTGATTATGGATCAGCCCATATTGTTCCAACTTCATTTCAAGTGTTAAATGGACTGGTTTGGTCATGTTGTTTGGGTCATGACCCAATCTTAGACCCACCAAACCATTCTAACCCACCTAAATTTTGAGCTAGAATTGCTTTGATCTTTAGATAAATTGAGGAATTAGCCATAATCAAATTTGTCCAACTCAAAATTATTTAATTTCTAGCTCAATTTAGTGATATACATAAGTTGCTAAAAAGTAAAGTTTTGAACAATACAAAGTAAGCAAATTATATCATGCATTAAAAATCATATTTTTCTTTTTAGTTTACGAAACTATCTTGGGAGTTGATATGAGATGAACCCAATAAAACCCATTCTACACTTACTAATTTTCCCTTTTTAATAGATATTTATACTCACCAAATAAAACCCATTCTACACTTACTAATTTTCCTACTTATAAACTCTGTTATTCTTGTAGTAATACCCTGGGATAGCCACTTTCAATCGTGTAGTTGAAATTTTTTCACTTTCATGAAATTTTAAGCTCTATAATAATGACTACTCTCGTATAATTTTACTTGTAATGTTTTATTTTCATGAATTAAATTATACGATTTGACCTATATTATAAGATGTATTTTTCCATTATAATAATACGAGAGGAATTGCAACTTATACTGTAGTATTTTTAATATAGTTTTTAAATATTAAATTAAACTAATATAGTTTAACTTGAAAAATTAGTTAAATTCACATACGTTTAGTGAAATGTGATAAGTAAAAATGGCTATTTTGTGAATCTTTATTCCATTGTATTAGTACTTCACTGTTGGGCTTCAATTTTAACGAATTTCTGACATTTCCACAAATCGGTTGGTTTCTACTCACACAAACTAGAACAATGGTATCCAAGTCATCACCTCCGTCGCCGGCGCCGGCGCCGTCATTGCTCCGCCGCATAGTCGATTTTGATACCGCCATCTCCCTCCGTCTTTACACTCTAACTCACCCTATTCTCCCTTACTATTTCCTCAAAACCCTAGAGATCTCCGGCGACGGTTTCCTCTTCTTCCCTTTAGTCCTCTCACTACTCCTCTACCCTCTCGCTTTCTCCGACAGCAAAAATTCCAACATCTTCTTAATCAATTTACTCCTCGGTGGCATCCTTGACCTTATCGTAATCGGACCCCTAAAACACCTTATTCGGAGGCCCCGACCCGTTTACAACAAAAACATGTTTCTCTCCTTTGCCGTCGACCATTGGTCCTTTCCCAGTGGACATTCATCCAGAGTTTCCATGATTGCCACTCTCTTTTATCTATCATCCGATTTCATTCGGGATGTTTTGATTCAGCTTCAATATGATTTAATTGTGGATTATTTGATGCTTATTGTGATCGGATGGGCTGCAACCACGTCGTGTTCCAGGGTACTTCTTGGACGGCATTTCGTATTCGATGTTATTGCTGGTGTACTGTTGGGTATTCTCGAGGGATTGTTTGTGTTTCAGATTTTCAATTATGTGACATTGACCTCATTCTTCACATTATAAAGTTGTAAGCTTTATTCCTTATTGGTTGTGATTGTTGATGTAGAATTGATATGAATGAAATTTGTTTTGATATCTATCTCTGTTAATGCTTTAATGTGTTAAAAAAACACAAATTATTGAGTATAAAATGATACTTTGGATTCATATAGACACTGACCTCATTCTTGAGTTGGCAAAGTTGTAAGCTTTATTCCTTTCTGGTTCGTGATTTTGGACGTAAAAATTAAGATAAATTTTAGCAATTTGTTTCATTTTTTCGTGTTATGTTAAGTTTTACTGAGTTGTGTGGAACTATCATGAAGACAATTAGCTTCAATAGTGTTATTTATTCATGCTTTTTTTGCAATTGCATTCAAATAGTGCAGATCATGCATGTGTTCTTGCAATCCTAACTTATCGGAATTCTAGATATGGATGAAAGGAGCTGGAATCTATTTATGAATCATGAATTATGATTGTTATTGCTCTCTATTTTTAGTTTGCTGATATCTACATAACTTCATTATACTTTTGTTTTACGAAAGCACAAGATGAAAGATTTCTGATTGACATTTGTAGATGATAAACTAGTTGGTTATAGCTTATCTCTTGATTTGTTTGTTTTGTCAAATTAAGTACTCCACCACCTGATATTAATATGTTCTAGAAATATGCTTTCAGAAAATTTATTATCTGCGAGGATGTGATGCATATATTTTCTGGATAGCAGTGCCAAATTAGTTTCTCTACTTTTTGGTATATGGATTGTGTGCGGGACTTCTCCCACATCATTAAAATTGTTTATCTTATAAAAAAGAAACTTAATCATCAAATTAAGCTGCCCATCTAATAAAACTCTGTGACTGGTTAAGGTTAGGAAAACAAGTTCTAGTAACTAAATGTAGTTCTCGTAGGTTTTAGGCTTTTAGCTATCATTGGAAAAAAAAACTGATTAGCGGGAGTAAGGAACTTCTCTTCCTTTTTTACTTGTGCTTGCCTGTTGGTATTAACAAGTTATTGTCAACTTAAAGTCTTAAAACAAAATGTAAGATTATAAGGGCTTGTATAAACCTATTAAACCTATCACTTTAATACTTTGTTATATCCTGGGGTATCTTCTAGTTATATTGTTAACTGTTTTGCCTCTATTTTGTGGTACGTTCTGATTGAGAAATGGTGAATGGAAGGTTGTCCATTCAAGGAGAGGCAGCGAGTAGAAAGGTCTAGACTTATGTTCCCAGATTGAAGTCGATCTGTGTGGACTTATGGCAATTCTAACAAATTTTGCTGAAAGGAATTTCACTTACATTTATACCCAAAGTAGGAGTTACAAAAAGCTGAACTTCCATTAGTCAAGTAGTTCCCTCTCTCTTTTAAAAAAGCCAAGTTTCTGGCATATCATTTTTTCTCTTCTTTTTATTAAATCAATTGTGAAAATTTATGTAAGTGGTATACTAAGGGCACTTCTGCTCAAACTACAGATAATCTTATTGAAGTAAAGAAATGCCGTCAAAATTATGATGGTTAGAAAAGCCTGCTGGTATTCCTGTAGGAACAAATTGAAAGTTCATTGGAGGAGGTGGTGTGGTACAGTAAATCAGTGGAAAAAGAGTGATTTAGTTCTGATATATAAGTAAGTATAAAGGAGATAATCAATAATAAATGTTGTGGTATAAAACATATAAACCAAATTATGAAAGTTTCGGAACAAGTGATAAGAGCATAAGGCTTTAGGAAATTATAAGGGCGATAGAAAGTCAGCTTAGCTTCATGGTAATGTTTCGAGCCCCATTGACAGTTGGTATGATATAGGCTGATTGAAGGTGCTGAAAAGGGATGAGAATAATGAGATAGACCTAAAGCTCATGGAATTTGCATATCCTCTGATGACAACGAAAGGTGTAAATATATTTTTTTTCCTACGTATAAAAAATTACGACCACATTTTAATCTATGTGAACCTATTTGACTGCGGAGGATTTTACTAAAGAAAGGAAGACTTTTGAAACTTTGGATTTAAACATACCATAAGTCTATAACTCTATATCATTTGTGTGACTATAAAACATTTAAAACTTGTGGTTATTAACATACCATAACATTTGTGTGGCTATAAAAGCCTGTCATTAAGGATAAAATAGGAAGTTCAAGTTAAATTATTTTCAAATTTAGAAAGAGTTATTTTTTTGGAACAAATTAAAAAGGAAATACAGTCATATAAACTGGAACAGAGGGAGTATATTTCTCCTTGAATTCAGAAATTTTCTTAGCTCAAGTACTTTATCTTATGTTGGCCCCAAATTCTCTATTAGGATCAGCGGTTCACATGTTTGAATTAAAGAGTAATGATGTCTGACCTTTATGTAGACTGGAAATAGTTTTCAACCAGCTATAGACGTCCCTTGATTAGAACCTCACTAGCTACGTCATTGCCCCAATAGCAATGAGTTTTATGGAGACAGAAGGTCATTTCTGATTGACAATTATCAATGGACTTAAGTTTATGATGCTATGCTACGAGACATGAAACATTTGTCTATTCACTTGTATGGATATGTCAAATTGTCTTGATTATTGGAGATGTTTGGTTATAAATAATCAACTCAGGATAGAAAGTTCTTATTTATGAACTGAGGACTCTTCTAGAATGCTCACCGTTACAAGTTTATTCCGAAACTTCAAACTATGCGTCTTTAAGAATTTGAAAGAACTACAAATACTTGTGAAATCTTTCCTCAGAAAAGTTTATTAGCTGAAATTTAGCTGCTAAATTCTATTATCTCGATCATAGAGCACATTTAGGCTCCATCTTATATTGTTGGTTGACTAGTGATATTAAGTTAAACATATATTGGAGTTTGCAACTGTTTTATTGGTCCAATGTTATTGACCATCTGTGTTCCTACGTGAACGTTTTGTGGTTGTCATCAAGTTTCTGAAAAATAATAACTTTGACAAGGAGTTTATGAAAAATTTCTATCCAGTTTCTTGCGTGTTTGCTGTCATGGAATTTCTACTTGAGGGACTAGCTGGTTGCTTCATTGAACCATGTGATGTTGTCCTATATAATGTATTGCTGTTTGGTCATCTCTAAAACAACTCTCATGGCAATTCTTGATTTTTGGATGTGTCTGGGCTATTGTGAGATTCATGCATCTTTCATCACGTGTGCAAGTGAAATATATCCTTGCTTGGAATTTTTGTCCTTTCCTCATGATTTAGATGTCCTGGATTCCTCTACTACTCTAGTTTGCTAATTACTCAGAAATTAGCAATTAAGTTGCATTTTTCTGGTTGGCACATTTGACATTGATCTGGAATTTTCATCTTTTACAGTAGTATAGAACATGGAAGACATAAATGGACAGAATTCTTCCTTTTCATAGTTGAAGTGACATCTGGGGCTGAATCATTTGCCCTCCATAGACAAAAGAATCACTCACTGTGTCCTTAGTTATTGAATTAAATGAATCATGCAACTTCCTTTCACCTAATTGTCCTTCAGTGAAATGTACTCTCATAATTGTTTTGTCTGATTTTTGTGTTCACATGAATCATGATTGATTTTTCTGTAGCAATTTTATTATTATCACGTTGCTCTGCAGAATTATATGTGGTCCTGTCATGTTTACTTTCTGTGAAACTTAATGATAAGCTAGGAGCATTACACTCTGGGTCACTCCAAGAGATGGCATTCTATTTGTTGTTTTCCTTCAATTTTTCTACAACATATCCATGTGGTGGTCCTGCCATATTTCAAACTCACTCCCCCTAGATGCTTAGCTGCTATTATTCATGTTGAGTTAGTCAAAAAGTATGTTGGTTTACTATTGTTATTTGAAACTTATGTGCCTCCTGATAAGTTCAAAAGGTTAGCTAAAAGTTCACCAACCAGCTCTGCCTTAGCATGGGCATTTGTGCTTCTCTATTGTCATTGGTGCGTGGAGCTGAAGAACAAGAACTTGTAAAAGCGCTAAGAGGTATTCTCTTCCAAAAGTATATATATGTGTGTTACCACCTCTAGGAGCTCAGTGTACATCGATCGATACGTGCAAAGGATACACATATCAGAAATGCACTTAACACTTATTTTTCCTTTTAAAGATAAATATTTTGTCTCTTTTTTCTTTGATAACAATGGTATCCGTGCTAGTTTGTTTGCACTCGGACTATTTCATTGGGTTGTTGGTACTTCTCACCTACTCTTCCCAGCAAGGCATAATTTTTAGAATTATATGATGCAACTGTAGAAAATGATAGATAATGCCGAAGTCCAAACCCCTGGCTTCAGAGTTATTTGAACATGGAATCTAGGTCTTGGTCATTGGTCAAACATTGTGGCTTAGTTTGATAATGACCTAACATTTAGACAAATCTGAACTCTAGGAAGATATAGATATATATAATGGTTACTCACTTTCAGACCTCTGGCCTGGAGCCTGTAAAATATACATACACTGTGTGGTTGACACGTATGACAAAATTTCTTGGCTTCTTTGACCCTGTTAAATTTAGTACTGTATCTGCCATTACATTGCTGAAACAGAGGTCAAAAGTAGAATGGTACAATGCCTGAGAAAGCAAAAGATACTGCACTAATATTTGGTCATCAGTTGAAATAGATATAGCTGTCCTGTGTAATTTCTTGAATGAGGAGTAGACTTTTTGGCAATGTGTATGATCAAAATATTGAATTAGAGATGTGATGAGGAGCAGGGCAAGGAGGGGATATATTTTAGTGCAGAAATAGGTAGAGACTGACATGGATGTGTCTGTAGTTAGAAGGAAAAGAAAGAGTAGATCCACCACTGTCACACTTTTTAAAGTTTTTTACCCCACAAAGCAATGACACACACACACACACGAGGGGCTTTTGCAGTGTTGACCCCATCTGGACTCTACTTTTCTTTGATATTATGGGACTCTACTTTTGTTTCCTGTTTTCTTTGCTATATGCCAATCCTCTTTTACTTTTTTTTCCCTATTAAAAGATACCTTTGAAAATTATGATGATCCTTTCTAGAAATACATTTACCCACAGGTGACTGCAGAGAAAATTATGTTAGTCGCAACATTTATATAAGTTTGATTGCTTCTAGTCTATAAACTTTGTTTTTGTTCAAACAACATTTATGTACATAAAATAGGAAGAAACATAAAAAAATTCAGAAAAAAAATAAATAGAAGGTATTTATGGAATAGTAGAAAAGAAAGCTTCTAAAAGAACCAAAATTGGGACTGACATATATGCAGGGAAATTTAGGCAATACGTACAAATTCAGCGGTGATACAGACACTGCTTTTACAATCAATGAAATCCCTCTGGCAGGTGAAAACTTTTATCTCTTTGACACAACATTTATGTCATTATTACTAACTTGCTCTGTTTCAATTTATATGACACTGTTTGATTTGATACAAAGATTTTAACTAAAATGAATTTATAAATCACTTCACCTCATGAGGGATATTTCAATATTATTTCTAGGAGAGACTAAAAAAAAGATTGCTAATATATTCATTATTTGAGATAAAAGTGAAGCAATATTCAAATAAAATGCTTCTTTCTACTTGTTTAGACTTTGGTATGTATAGTTATTTTCGTTACTTGTATTGATAGGAGATATCTATAGTACGTAAATAGTCAAGCTAGGTCCACGCATGGTTGCAAAACTTTTGTTGATTCTTAGGTGATTGTTTCCACCTATGGGTTTTGTGTTGTATTGAGGTCGACCTAGCCTTGTTATACTCTTTTTTTTTTTTTGGCTAATACAACATGATGTAGAGATACTTTGGGTAATTAATATTTTTTAAAACAAATAATTAAAATTCGTTAATGATTTTTAGCACTTTGAAGATGTGAGAGTTTAACAAACGGTTCCAGTAGGGGCAGAGCTAGGGGTTCATTTGAATCTTCTTTTGCCGGAGGATTACTCAATATATGTATGTTCCAAGCATTTTCTTTAACCGAAAAATAATGTAGGTAATGAATATCTAGATTAATATCCTCTTTTATTTTTCCATTTTATTTGTTTTATATTCTGGTAATAGATTTATAAAAATATTGGTATTTCATTTTGCATGAGCCATGAGGTATATGTATAAGTTTTCATTTTCAATAGTTAATAAACGACTTCCACCGACAAATTTTAAACTTTGGAAAACTAATAATTGAACGTAAAAAACCCTTGTCCATGGATTTTTCTTCCCCTATATCTTTTGGCAACACATAAATTAAATACTAGAACCATAATATTAAGAAAGAGATTTTTTTAAAAAAGAAAATCACTCTCTTATATCTTACGTTAGCTATAACCAATTACTTCACACTTATCATATAATTTTTTAATTATTTAATGTTAAAATTAAAATATGACAAGTAATTTAGGACAGAGAAACACTCTTACAGTATCATATGAATTATTTTCTTTTAATTTGTTGGAACGGGTTTTGGTCCTGGCCCACTGGTTTGGTTCTAAAAATATTATTTTTCAAATGATATCCAGAAGCTTGACCATCTAGGAAACGTTTCATGTCAAGTAGTACCATTATTTATTTTTTTAATATTGTTTTACGTATTCTACATACATATTTTATTTAATTTTTTGGAAGAAATGGTTCACACGACACCGTTTTGCATAACATGCATTTGTCTATGGAGCTTAGTGGTCAATGAAACCAAGCGTCTCAGGTTTGATTTAATAAACAACTTATTGTTATATCAATAACAATAACATGTGAAATATAATCTTATAAGTGTGGAATATGAATCGCTAAATAATCAAAAGGGGGGTTTCGAAGGGTGGGGGAGTAATACCAAAGTCCAAATGTTATATATTAAAGATGATTTTAACCCAAAAAAAGGAAAAGAAAAAAGACCTATTCAACAACACACAAGAAAAAGGCTATATTTTTCATTTGTTCAAGAAAAAATAATGTACGGTTCTTGACAATTTCCTCTAATTTCAAGAATGGATCCATTCTTTCTTTTAATAAAAATGCTGACATATGGTATGATGAAATACATATATTTTCTTGTTGTAAAAGTATATGCAAATACGTATATTGCTTCAAGATTAAGAAAAATGTACACGACTTTCTCAAATCACAAATACTGTAGTCATCTGTCACACTTTTAACTATTTGCATTATAAATTTTGACATTGAAATTTAAATGCTTAAGCTAAAACTCGGTGTGACTTGAAAATATTTAAAGATCACATTTTGAAAATCTGATGATTAAATTTCAAGGTCATGAAATAAATATTTGAAGAATTTTTTTATTATTTAAACAAATGCTAGATTAATTATTCCAGTGGTCTTTTTATTATTATTGGTTAATATCACTTTTGTTAATTTCATTCATCACTATTTATTTTTATTTTAGTCTTTTTGATATATGATATAGCATATTAAATCTTTTATTAATTGAATGGTTTACTTTTAATTGATCATAAATTTAACATCATTACTAACTTCAATAGTCCACCATTTAATTAAGCATGTGATATATTATATTTATACAATTAATTTATATTTGATAATAATATATATAATTCTAAAATAATCAAATATTATATATACATTTCAATTAACTGAAAATCAAATATGCACGATCAAATATCACATGAACTAAAACCAGAATATATATAATGCAATAATAATTGAAGCACCAAACGTAGGAGACTCATAAGTTAAATTAATTGGTTGTTAGATTCTTTGGTGTGAATTGATGAAGAGACATTTTAATACTCATAGTTACAGTACAAGGTTTGAACGGAGTTGGCAAAAGGACATGTCACCTAAATTCAGTGTTTTATTACATGTAAAATTAAACACATGAAATCATACTTTTTATAGAATTCACATAAAACTTATAGATAGGAAATATAGGACCATTACGTTTTAGATATGATTTCTAGTCTTGTCCACATGGTCGATGTCTTTTTAACTTTTCCAATCACAATCACTAGAAAGTTTGATTAATAAAACAAAAGGAGAAGGAACTATATAATTTGATTATCCTACTGTGATATTTTGAAGAAAATATCATTAAGGAGAGGAAATTTAAAAAGTATCGTTTGTATGAACTTGTTTATATTGTCGATCTCAAATTTGAATAAAAGAAGAGAGTTAAGTAGGTTGACAGCTAATATAAAACTTGTTTTATGACAAGTCCTCACAATATAGAATATGAACGACATAATCAGTGAGAACTAATCATAAAGTCGTACCTAACTTACTTGTGATTGAGGTGTGATAATTAGAGGAAATTATCATGAAGGAAGGGGTGGGGTGGGGGATCTTGCATGTATGAGCTCGCTAATATTCTCGATCTTCAATTTGGATACAAAGATCATGAAAGTTGTGGTAGACAAACAATGTCTAGCATAAAACTAGTCGATCAGTTACAATGAATTCCCCACAATATATAGAATATGACCGACATGATCGATAAGAATCAATCATATAGCTTGTTACTCTAATTTATTTGAGATTGAGACATAATTTTCATTGTGATATTTGAGGAAAAGAGTCATTGGTCACTTATTAGTCTACCCTTATAAAGTCCCAATAATTAGTGGGTACACCTAATAAAATATATATGTGTAGTAGCCCCTACCTTATAACTTACCAAAAATTGTCTAAATTTTTTGTTTAATTTTTGGCTTTCATGAAGAATATTTTTTTTAATTATAAGAAAGAAATATGTGATAATTTAGAAGATTATTCGTGATAACAACAACAACAACAAAAGGTTCTATCTACTGAACTTTTAAAGGATTGATGGAATGGCTAAGCACATGTTATGCTGGAAGGGACACATTTTCTTGAAATGATATAAATCTTGAATTGATATGAATTTTGAAATTTATGTGGGGTGGGTGCATTTTTATTTTTTCATATTTTTAAACTTATTTTTTAGGTAGGTGTGTGTATATATATAGAGAGAGAACTGAAATTAGATGAAAAATGCTTCATAGATAGAGGACATATGGTGCAGTGGGGGCCTATTCTTAGTGCTTCACTGAGTTGTTTCCCAACTGGAAGTTTGGTGTAACAAGTCTCTATGTTTGTTTTTTTTTTAAAAAAAATATATAATAATTTTAGTTGTATAGTGAGTATATAATAATTTCTTTGGAAAACATGTTCTGAAATGCAATTTTTCTTGAGTGTTGAAAATAATATGTTTATTCCATAAAGATATAGTAAGGTGTGTATATATCTAATTCTCCCCATATTTTACTTATGAGATTACGATGTATATAGTATATTATACTATAAGTCTAACTTGGGTTAATGTTCTTCTTGGTTTCACCTGCAGTACTTTGTTTTGGTTGCTGGCACGTTGTTATGTATCATTATTTATGCACTAAGAATGACTATATAATATATCAGTCTTTTATTAGTATTATTCTTATTATAGGAGAAGTGAACGTGCTTGCACATAAAAAGTTATTTGTGTCTTGAGGCCACCCTACACATATTTGTGTGTAAAATTCTAAGCAAGTAGTGACATGCATCATGCATAAACATTCACCATTTGTTATTTCTTCCTTTTAAAAAAGTCGAATTTAAGTTCTGATAACGTCTTATTGAAAACTGGCTCATAGACGATGTTTCTAGCAGATAATCTTCGTAAAAAAATGGGCGAATTTGGATAAATATTCATCATCTGCTATTTCTTCGTATTAAATAAAGGTGAATTTAAGTTCTGATGGTTATCTCATCAGAAATAACTGGCTCAGAGGCAATGTTTCTGACGGACTCTTCGTTAAAAATCCCCTAATGACGAGTCAATTTCTGATTGGATATTCGTTGAAAAAAATGTATTTTTTTTTAGTAGAGCATGTTTTTTTTCCACTGTATCTCTATTTTGTATATATAAAAAAATATATGAAAACCCACCGATTAAAAGAAAACAAATTAGTAGTAATCAAGTAAGAGACAGCCCTAAAATCTTGGAAATGATTTTAGCAACTAGGTCCATTACCCCTTGTTCTCAAAATTACGACAAAAAGCGGTTTCTTTTTGCTAAAATAATGTCTATTTCACTTTTTAATTATATAATATATAGTTTATAGTAAAATAATACTACTAATATAATAAAATGGTCATTCATATAATAGTACATTTGCTGTGTAAATCGACCTTTTAAAAAAATGTCATGATCTTACAACTCAACTACCCTAAGAATCAATTCCTCTAAGCTGTTCTCCAAAAGTGTATGCCATAAGAAGAACAAAAACAAATAAAAAATATGAGGATCAAATTAGTTGTTTCCATTATCTGTTTACTTTTTTCAAATTTGTCTTTTAATAATCATTAATATTCCAAATCAAATTAATTATCAAGAGAGCTCATTCCAAAAATGTTTTAATTTTTTATTTCTGTATTTGTCTTCTGATTTTGATGTTTATTTTTCTAGCTTAAGGATGATGGAATTTTATTTATACAAATTACTTAAAAGAGGAGAAGAAGAAAACAGGAGAAAATAAATTAATGTTTGTTAATTAGTTAAGAGATCTAGAAGAGTAGTTAGACTAGTCAAACTTATTTATCTGTCTCATCATCATTAGGTTGGTCTTAATTAATCATTAGTTATCTCCTAGATTAGTTGCCCATTTAAATGGAACAAATAGTTTCTATCCTATTTTAGAATATATTTTTTTAAAAAAAATCATGTTTGATTTGATTAAAAAAATTATTTAGAAAATGAGTTCGGTAAAAATGAGAAAAATAATCAGAGAAACAAGTTTCATAAGTGACGTTCCAAATTTGTTGTTTTTTCGACCTTCCCCCCCCCCCCCGCTTCCCAGCCATATATTCTTGAACCCTCCACACCTTACTCTCATAGTGTGTTGCTAGATTACATATAAATATTTTCAAAGTAATATTTTCTTACTTACTTACCAAACACTAGAAAATAAGTAAAAACTTACATGTTTTATCAGAAAATATTTTGTAGTAAAAACATTTTCATTTCATACCAAGCATGCCCAATTATAGTTTCATGTTTTTTTCTCATGTTTGTTGGGATTCTAGGAGTTTTTTTTTGTTTTTTTTTGCTTTGATGGTTTTTTACCAACATCAAAACGATGAATTTATTCTCCCATCATCAATATTTTAGACTAATTTTTCTTCTGAGTGATTTTAAAGATATTTTGTTCACCAATTTTGATCTTATTTAATATGCAGCTATATTTGTTCTTTTTAAAACAATCATTTTATCTATACGTTTTAAAATATTGTAAGTTTATAATATACGGAAAATTTTAAACTATGATTAAAGTAATTTAAATATCTTATCATTGAAAAAAACAAGAAAAAGCAAATCTAAATAATATGTCACTGTAGAAATATTCGGATTGACCATAATAATCAAACAAATAGCATAAGTTGGCATATCTATAGTTTTCAAGAATATCATGCCCGTGATTTTTAATTTATATAAAATCATCTAAGAACATTATACACATATTGGACATGGCATTCTCTCAATTATAAACGCGAAATACTTAGTATATCAAACTTTTTATAAATTGATAATTGAGCCAAAAAAAAACCAACAATTTTGAAAACGTAACCATGCTTAATTAATTAATTAAACATGACATAGTATATATATTGTTGTATTATTATTTTGTTTTTTTTGGGAGGCTATAAATGCAAGATGTTATTATTTAAACAAATAAATAATTAGTTTTCAATTCTGAAATAGTGGTCAGCCCCCTTCACGTTTCTTTGGCAGATTTTTGTCTTCCCAATCCTAACCATATTATCAACAATTAAAGATTTCAAATATAATTTTAAAAAACATGAATAGTAAAAACATTAATTCATCCCTATTTCTTTTTTCTTTTATTTATAAGTATATGCACTATCAATATAAAAATAATTGCACAATCAAATCACATCTATATAAGTATATATATATATAAAGTTGAATATCAGCTCGCTGATGTGGCATGCCTAAATGGTCAGTATTACTATTTATCTATTTTCTCAGAATTTTCAATTTTTCCTTTCATTTTCTATTCAAAAATTTGTTAAAAACATTGTTCTCTTCCTTCATTATGAGCATTTATAACAGTTAACCCTTCCTTCCAAAATAAATCCAGTTTAATGACTACAAAAAGGAACATTAATTTGATTATATATTTATCAAAAAAATTAACCAAAAAAAGGAATGTTAATTTGATTATATATTTATAATAAAATTAGCATTAAACTTAAAAAGGAATGTCAATAACTTTAAAAAGGGAATGTTAATTTAATTTAATTTGATTAAGTTACTGCTAAATTGGTAATTAGAATTATTCCAAAATAACTGATTGACTCAACATTAGTACTAATTATGAGATTTTAATTTTTCTTAAATGTGAAATTAATGATTATATGTTCTATTCAAATCATAATTCTTCCTTTCAGTTTTTTTTCATCAACCGTTTCGTTTCTTTATTTTCAATTGTTAATCACAATAGCTTTTACTATGTATTAATCTCTGAGTAATTATAGGTCTTCTCATATTCTACATTTTTGTATTATATATATAGATTGAAAATGTAATTTTCTTTTTGTTTGGTGATTCAGTCAGGGAAAGTTTGATGGTAGAGTTGGGAATCAAGCTGCAATTTCAGCTTCAAAGTGAATTTTAAAAAAGAAAAGAAATTATGGCCAAACTTATGTTTTCAGAATTCAACTCCAAAAAAGTAATAATTCATGATCAAAAGGGTAAAAAGGTGATGGATAAGAAGTCAAGGAACAAAGAGAAATAAAAATCAACAATTATTGATAATTATTGTTAGCTTTCACATATTTTTGTCCTATTTGTTGGCACAAGGTGATATAAGAGATCAATCTCTCTTCAAATTTTATTGATAAAAATCAGTGGAAAGCAAATGTTAACAATAAATTAGAATAAAACTTAAATTTTAATACATAGATTATAAAAAGATAACTATTTTAAAAATTAATACCGTGCAAAGCATGACTAAATTTACTAATTTACCTTATAAATTTCACAATTCAAGAAAACTTACTCGTAGCTATTATTTACGATGTATTTGATAAATTTTATATGAATGATGTATATAATTAAACTCCTCATTTAATTATCTGAAAAGACTCCATACCTCCTTTTAACACATGGCCATGTGGAAACCCTCAAAAATATTACAGAAATTATTGAAAACGGAAACGTGTACTTTAGTTTCCATAAAATATCAAAAGTAATTTTTTTTAGGGAAATAATTATGTGTCTCTAAAAAGTTCTTTTTCCTCTTCGTTATGTCATTTCACAAAATAATCTTTGACATATAAAATTAAGTACGAAAAAATAAATGGTGTCAAATTGACAAGATAATAAACATTATTTTATGCCCATCTCAATCGGTACATGTAGATTGAAATTGAAATGTAGTAGGGTTTGGATAAAGAAAAAAATAATGATAAAAGTTTTTTAGGTTTTATTATTATATATATATATATCACTACTTAAAAATATAGAATTATCTACAAAATTTATCTATAATCTCTAGCTTGCTAATTCGTCGCTAATTTTTTTTAGCTAATTAACTATTCTTATAATTTATCGCTAGTCGGTAATGAAATCAATATGAAAATTTATCTATCGTTAATTTCGTGGATTTTATTATTTTTATTAGGCATGTGGTTATGAAGTGAGATTTTGTTTGTTGTTATACAATCTATTTTTTGTGAAGATAATTATTCGTTGGAAGAGACATTTGAGATGTTGACTAAGTTAATTTTATGGACCCCTTATTGATAGGGGATTAACACATTTTTTCATTAATAGTTAGACACATGGGATTGGAGAAAGCACAGCAACTTTGGTCTCACAAAGCCATAACAATTAGTACTATTGTTTATTAAGATGGAGTATATATTATCTCTTTGTTTTTATTATTTGATTTGCCCTCTATGGCAACTTACATGACCACGTATATATCTTCACTTTTTTAAATCTTATTTGTACATATATAATTATTGAGATTGAAATTTTTTGGCATTACTAGTCTTGGGGCTTAATGAATCTATATATCCTAAACGGGGATCAACAACCTCAACATCAACTATTTAGAGATATAACGGTATTGATCGTGAAAAGTGTTCACATGAATTCGTTGAGATATTATTAAATAGTAATTTTTATTCTTTGTAACAGGGGTGAAGCAGACACCTTTAAGGAAATGATGTGATGAAACTAGACTTCGTCGAAAATTTTCATTGTGTATATATTAATACATAATGTACAAATAAAATTATATGATAAATAATATGAAAGGTTGAAATGTGACCATCAACAATTGCTATAGCTTACTTGTTGGGCACATTGCTTTTTTAATTAATTTTGTCAATTATGTGTGTATGTGTGTATATATATACACACATTTGAATTATGTTTAATAATATGATATGATAATGGTTTGTTTACTTGTTCTAGTTAATTGTGTAAATATTATTATCGCTTATAAAAAGTTGTGTGTATGCCATTATTTTTCAAGAAATTTAAATTACTCTACGTTAGTAGAACGAAAGGAAGTAACTGAAAAAAAAGAAAAAGGGGGCAACTGTGAAGCCTAGATAAGTTACCTAACTTTTTTTTTTCCTTTAATGATTTTGTATACATAGTATGAATGTTATATTTTTGCCTTTATTGCATTAGAAGGTTATTGTTGTTAAATGGACTTCATTAAGTAACTAAAAATAAGGGGAAAACTATCTTATACGACTCACTACGTAAAGTATTTACTCAAATTAGATTTAATCCAATATATTTATTTTGATTAGACCCACAACTCAAATTATTTACCTAACTGTCCTCTTGTTCTACTCACTGAACCACTCTTTCTCGTCCTTGATATCATCGGAATGTATATATATATATACACTCTAATGATATCAAGAAGTAATTACAAGTAGTAACCGCACATTGATAATTTAAAACAAAGTGGTATGAAAGTAAGAAAACCACTTGTAAACAGTTTCTTTTTGACACAAATATCCATTCCAAAATATCACGTTACTTTATATTTTATGACCAAGTACAATATAAACTTTTTAGATAAACCTAAAATTTTCCTCTTTCTCATTATGACGTGTGGAATGAAGCAGAAATAACTCAGTAAAATTGGTGCTTTTAAGTTACTTTTCACGAAAGATCTTCTCTTTTCTACTCAATATATAATCCTCCTTAAAAACCTATAGAATCTATTATAGGTAAATATTACCTTATCCTTCCTTAATTAATTAGAGTAAATTTAAGATTCAAAATACTTTCATCATGGATTATTGGATTATAGAAAAGAAAATGTTAGTACAAATTTGAAATAGTCGTTATATATAGTATAACGTTTAACGTATTATAATTCTCTGCTTATAGCATATATATATATATATATATATATATATCAAATTATCAAAGAAAATAAAGAAAAGATAAATGTAACATTGTTTGGTCACGAGTCATGATAGAGTGGGGGACTTGTAATTAATTCAACATTTCCCCACCTCTGCAAACCTATTCAAAATCACATGTCCTATCTTATATGGTGTACTATCGGTTCGTTTGATTGACCATATAAGAATACTCATGAATTTTCATCATAAAACCCCATACAAAATAATATAGTATTTGATTAATTATATAAAAATAATTGTTACATAATTAACGTGATATTTAATTGGCGATATTATCCAATAGTGATATCAAATTAAGGTGACATATCCATGCATGCATTATGATTTTTTTATATGAAATCGAAAGTTTAGGGATAAATTAGGTAGGGAGGAAACTATATATATATTTACCTATTTTAATTAGAAAAATAAATTCCTTAAAAATATTTTTTTCTCGTACAGTCTAAATTGAATGAGAATCCTAGTAATATTGTGGTTGTGGTCAACAAAAAATCATGTGTCTGCTAAAGGTGCAGTTCCGAAAGCTCATACTCATAAACTATGGTCTATGCCTTAATTTCCGAGCAGGTGCTGCTACGCTGCAATTTTGTCTTTGCTTCAAATGGTCCCAATTTTCGTATCGACGTTTCGACATGTAATTTCAAATTCTAATTTAAGATTTGTGTTTGCTATTCTCTTCGTTTCACAAAGAGTGACTTGATTTGACTTGTCAAAGTTTTAGAAAATAGAAAAGACTTTTGAATCTTGCGATCCTAAATTAAAGTTATGTCAAATGTACTAAATTGCCCTTCAATCTTGTGGCTTTAAACATGTCACGTGAAAAGCTGAAATTAAAATGTTACCAGAAAAGGAAAGAGGTCATTCATTTTTAAACAAACTAAAAAAGAAAGGAGGTCATTCTTTTTTAAACGGAGGGAGTATAATATTTGAACAACATTTAAAATTATAGTCAAATTTTAAATTTGATTAAAAGGCAGGATTTTAATTCAAAATTTGATTTGATTTTTTTTAAAAAATAAATAAATAATTTATGCATATATTTATAATTTGCAAAAAAAAAGACTCATAATATTAAGTTTTACTTCAACAAAAAATACTTATCTTCGATGTGAAGAAATTATTTGTATTTAAGTATGTAATTGCATGTAATATTCTTATTTATAGAAAAACATGAAGATATGTGATTCATTATTAATGCAATACTTTCGAATATTATGACACTTCGTCTATGATCTAAATTTTTCTCATTTGATAAGATTATAATACTTGGAATTTTTTTGATATTTTTCACAAATGATAGTGTTTTCATGTTTATGAAAAGAATAAAAACTTTTGAGATTCAAATTGTAGGTTTATATAAAATTTCAACTTCAAATCATGGTTTAACGGCCCTTAAAATAGTATACAATAATCTTCTTTCTCCCTCCTTTTCGAAATTCTAAATTCTTTTTAATTAAGAAGTATAGGAGGGTCTTAACTATTAATTACGGAATTATGTCGAATTTGCAAAGATTGATAATGAGGTAATTGAGGATACTTTTACGCTTGAAATTAATTATAAGCACTTGCAAACTAACGTTAAAAGTAAAATTAACAAAATAGAAGTTGAACTATATATAATCGGGATAAAAAAATTGAATTCATGAAAATAGATTTTCCTCCAACTATCAATGAACTTTTTGAATCGCACGTAAAGCTTTAATCACTATATTCGTAACGCCTCCTACTTGTACTTATTCACGTTAGTCTTTATGTTATTATTAATAAGAAATCAATAGACAAAAATGATACTATAAAATTGACAAAAATATAAATAATAGTACTCCCTTCGTCCACTATTATTTGTCAGGTATACTAAAAATAGTTATCTAAAATTAATTGTCAATTTAAACAATCAAGAAATAATTAATAATTTTTTTTCAATTCTGCCCTTAATAATTACATAACTACTAGTTTCAAAAAGTAGTCATTTTAAAGTTACAAGACTACTTTAATTTGAAAAAAATTACTTTTATAGTTTTTTAAAAGTACAAACTATTTTAATAATGATTGATGGTAGGGTTATATTAATCAAATTGCACATTATATTAAATTTTTCTTAAGAATTGTGCATGATCTTATCCTGACAAGTAATAGTGGACGGAGAGACTAATAAAAAAGACTAGGAGAGTTGGGTCCATGGAAGGGATCTTTTTTATTACTTTTTCTTTTCTTTTTAAGACTATTGATTTTAATATAAAATCTGTGAGGAGACAGAAAATAGGGATCTTCAAAAGCACTTGTGTAAACTTGAAGCTACCGCTATTTACCTCATCATATGGCACGAATATCCAAGGTGGTGAAATTCGAAAATTGAAAAAATATATACTACACCAAGGTTCATGGTATAATATACTACTCCTATTATCTTTTATTTAAAATATATATTTTTTAAAATACTCGATAACATTTCATTAATAATATTTATATTTGATAATTCGATAACTTTGATACAAAATTTATTTTAAAACTTAAATTTAACTTTATAGTGTCATTCAGTTTTTTTAGGAACTGCATTACTATTGTCTGCTTCTACACTCATATAATATAAAAAAACGATTTAATCTTAAATATTACTCCCTCCGTCCCATTTTATGTGGCAACATTTCCTTTTTGGTCAGTCCCAAAAAGAATGTCACATTTCCTTATTTGGTAAGTATTTAAAGGTATAATTCTTCTTTTACCCTTGTTGGTCCCACTTATTCTTGAAAAGAGTACTCAAATACATTTATTAGGAGAGAG
>JAJOOS010001239.1:0-37950 GCA_029582725.1 Solanum chiquidenum | reverse complement strand
TTAATATTTCAGAACACTTCCACTTAATTGAAAAATACTTCAGTGAGGTAGCTTAATTTGTTTTATACTAGTGATAAATGTTTGACTCTAGTTTCTGTTGTTGCAATATTTCTTGTTTTTGATCGAACAAACTGTTATATTGATATCACCAATTGTCTCATCCAGCACTACATGTTTTATTACAACTATTCCTTTGAGAAATAAAAAACAGACAAGATCTCCATTGTCCCTTCTTTATCTATTCATCTACGTTAGCTAGTATACTCTCTATCCATATTATATTTGTACATGTTCGTTTCTTTGGTTCACTATATATATATATATATATATAAATATAAATTACTCTACATTCTTGTTGGATTTGGCGACATATCACTTGAGGTCTAGGTACCCTTTGATGCCATAATGCTTCATTCCTTGCCTTCCATATGTAGTAAATAACTGCTGCCAGCATTGTCCACAATACTGCTCTCATCACACTATGAAAAAACTTTGTACTTCTTTTCTTTTTTTGCTGATAGTCATTTGCTAGTCTCCTTTCATTCTCATACAACATGATATTATGTGGGTCCGCTTGTATTTTGATTTGACATTGGATAAGTAGCTCTCATGCCTATTGTGTTTGTAGTTCCACATCACTTAAAAGTTTCTTTGTTTAGACATGACAGTACATTTTTAAGCTTGTTTAACTTGCTTATAAGTTGGTACATTAATCTTCCGTGTTTTCCAAGTAGCCAAGTTCCTTTTATTCTTTCTTTGAAGACATTTGCTAGACTCCAGGAGCGTGTGCCCTCTTAATATTTGTCTCCAGGAAGCCAAAAAGGCTAACTTTAGAGTTATGCAGTAACAATTGCATCTCTTTTTGTTTGTCAAACCTATTTATCCCCCTGGTATTCCAGAATCCCAAGTTATCCACTAAGGATAATATTTCTTAATATTATGGGTTATGCTTAAGTTGATTTTGTTCTAGTAATGGTCTAACTACACTGTTATATTTATTTATAGGTATGGCTCGAAGAAGAGGTCGTAGGAAGTCCTTTGATAGGAGTAGTCCTGCTATTCATGTAAGAAGGCCAATTATTCCGACGCCCACTATAATTTCTCCTCAACAAGGTGTTACCCCAACCGTTGAAACATTATCTCAAAGTAACACCCCAATTATCTTTGAGACAACTCCAATTATACCAAATCAGAGAAATCCAATAGGTCAGGGCCTGTCTACTCAAAGCATCCCAACAGGTAGTACTAATCCAATTGCTGAAGGTGATCTATCTATTCAAAGCAACTCAAGAGGTCATCCAAACACAGTTGTTGAAGTTGATTCTAGTAGTAGCCAGTCATGAACCCTTATTTTTGTAAGTTCTACAGGGTTAGTCCACTGTGTTAGAGACCTTATAAAAATAAGGGACCGTGAATGGCTAATACTAGAATCTGATTCAACAATTATATTTGTATGACCTCTTGAGTTGCTTTGAGTAGATATATAACCATCAACAATTGAATTACTACGACCTGTTGGGATGATCTGAGTAGACAGACCTTGACCTAATGGATTGCTCTGATTTGGTGTAACTGGAGGTGTCTCAGAGATAGTTGGGGTGTTACTTTGAACTGATATTTCAACGGTTGGGGTACCACCTTATTGACGAGAAACTATAGTGGGCGTCAGAATAGTTGACATGATTACATGAATAGTAGGACTACTCCTACCAAAGTACTTCCCAAGACCTCTGCCTAGAGCCATACCCATCAATAAATATAACAGTGCAGTTAGACCATTACTAGTACAAAATCAAATTAAGCATAACCCATAATATTAAGAAATATTATCCTTAATGGATAACTTGGGGTTCAGGAATACCAGGGGGCTAAATAGGTCTGACAAACAAAAAGAGATGCAATTGCTCCTGCATAACTCTAAAGTCAGCCTTTTTGGCTTCCTGGAGACAAGGATTAAGAGGGCACACAATCCTGGAATCTAGAAAGTGACTTCAAAGAAAGAATAAAAGGACGTTGGGTACCTGGAAGACTAATGTACCAACTTATAGGCAAGTTAAACAGGCTGAAAAATGTACTGTCATGTCTAAAAAAAAGAAATTTTCAGTGATGTGGAACTACAAACACAACAGGCATGAGATCTACTTATCCAGTGTCAAAACAAAATTCAAGCAGACCCACATAATATCATGTTGTATGAGAATAAAAGGAGACTAGCAAATGACTATCAGCACAAAAAGAAAGCAAGTACAACGTTTTTTCACAATGTGATGAGAGTAGTATTGTGGACAACGCTGTCAGCAGTTATTTACTACATATGGAAGGCTAGGAATGGAGCATTATGGGTTCAAAGGGTACCTAGACCTCAAGTTATATGTCGCCAAATCCAACAAGAATGTAGAGTGAGATATTTAAAGTGCATCAAAGAAACGAACATGTACAAATATAATATATATATATATAGTGCACCAAAGAGACGAACATGTACAAATAGAATATGGATAGAGAGTATACTAGCTAACGTAGATGAATAGATAAAGAAGGGACAATGGAGATCTTGTCTGTTTTTTATTTCTCAAAGGAATAGTTGTAATAAAACATGTAGTGCTGGATGAGACAATTGGTGATATCAATATAACAGTTTGTTCGATCAAAAACAAGAAATATTGCAACAACAGAAACTAGAGTCAAACATTTATCACTAGTATAAAACAAATTAAGCTACCTCACTGAAGTATTTTTCAATTAAGTGGAAGTGTTCTGAAATATTAAAGTACCTCTAAAAAAAGCTTGTAGATCAAGTGAAAAAACTTATATCTGCATATAAAATAGTGAAATAGTTATCATTGAGTTTGATTAGAAGATTCACACAAAGAATGAGCTTCATAAATGATTCTGAAAATTTGAATACAATCACAGAAAAGGATATTAGGGAACTGGAGAAGCCTTTTAAGAGGCTGAAAAGTTGAATACCATCACATCATGTGCTTCCATGTGGAAATTGGAAGGATCTACATAAACTCAATTTCGACATGGAAGGATCTACAGAAAGTGTAGTTAAGCGTAGTTAGAAGATCTCTTTAACTTAATAATACATTTGTGACATATATAATACTTTAATTTAAATACAAATACCTACCAATATATATATATATTTATATTTGCATTAATGAAAATATTTATCTCATAAAATTAATTATTAAATAAATTATAAAATTAAACTAATACAAACTTCAACTGACTTTATTACAAGTCATATAAACTTTTCTTCATCTAAAATACTGAAATATTAAGAAAGAGTAAATCAGTAAAACAAAAGGGCAATGTTAATATAATAATAACTATTTTGAAACAAACTTCATGAGAGTTTAAATCACATAAGTAGCATTGATAAATAAAATCATTCTTTTGTCTTGAGCATAAAAAACAAATGCATTTAGATTACATCATGTTAACTTCATATATTGGAACATTACATACTATAGATATATATGTTTTCATCAATGGAAATAGTCATATCTATCTCGTGGACTTCAACTTCATCAACTTGGAATGGAACATTCAGTTATGAAGTTGTCTCTACTTCCTCATCAGCTAATTCAATAACATTTTGAGGTTCGACCTTCAATACATCTACCCAGTCATCTTTGTCCTTTTTCTTGTTGGGATACGACACATAACACACTTGAGTTGCTTGCATTGCAAGAATAAAAGGTTCATATTTTTTATATCGACGACGTTGATTAATATCAACCAATTTGTACTAATTATGCCTTTTGACACCAACATCCATAGTTGGGTCAAACCATTCACATTTGAATAATACATTTTTATTCAAAGGTTCTTCACGGTATTCCACTTGTATAATTTCTTTTATCCGTCCAAAATAATCACCAAAATTTGAATCAGAGATACAAACTCCACTATTCATCGTTGATCTTGCGCAACCATGACATTATGTGTGAAATTTGTATCCATTAACAAAATAAACAGAATGACATGTAGCATTTATTAATGGTCCACGGGCAAGACTACTCAAGAATTTATTCTCAATGGGATTGCATCGGACCTATTTTAAAAAAATTGTAAGACTTAAGTAAAAATTTTGAAGTCAAGTTAAGTACATTACCGCATAAAAGATAATAATTTTGAAATCTTACAAATTCCTTGAACCATGTAGATAAATTTGCTTCAAGGCTCTCATCTATATGACCCTGAGATAGATTCAGAAATTCTTTTTGAAAACATTGCATGAACATACTTCATCATAGTAAAATAAGTTTAATTTAATAGTCATGAATAAAGATATGTTTATATTATTAAGAAAATACCACTAACTTTTGTTACCTAATAAGTGGCTCAACCTCCTCACAATATAGTAAGATATAAGTTTGGGTAGCCTTGATTTATTCAAGCGATAAATCCTTTTTTTTTGCTTCTCCCCATAGTCTACCTGGATGGGATACTATTGATAAATTTCTTTCAAGATCTTCCACAACACCACCATCATCATTACATTTCACATTATGATCACTTTTCATGAATTGAGGTTCAAAATAATGAGAAAACAATTGTGTTGACTCTGTCATCAAGTACACTTCACAAATGGAACCCTCAAGACTAGCTTTATTCCCAATAATCCTTTTAAGAGTTCCTATATACCTAAATAAATAAAAATGATGGACCATTACATTAGAAAAAGAATGTATGGCAAACTAGTCATAAGTGGCATAAAGTTTCACATTTACCTTTCAAAAGGATACATCCATCGATATTGCAGTGGTCCAACTATCTTTGCTTCATATGGAAGGTGCACAAAAAGATAATATACCTTCTAACTTGCAAAAGATTAGTGTGATATCTCCCTCTAATCTCTCCATGTCATCCACTCGTGGAGTGGTGAAAGTAAGATGTTTAAAAAATAAGGTCATTTCTTTAAGTGCCTGCCACACATTACTAGGAAGTAGTTCACGAAAAGCAATAGGAATTAGTCGTTGCATGAACACGTGACAATCATGAATTTTCATGCTAAATATCCTTTTCACATTTGTGTCTGGACATCTACCCAAATTGGAAACATACCAATCTAGAAACTTTAAGCCTTTCACCCAATTGAACAAGATAGCTCGTGCTTCCTTTTCTATTGTATATACAACTTTGGAATATAATCCACTACAGTCTTTTGCCAATTGAGGTCGATCACAATAGTTGACCATATCATGACGTGATTGTGGATTGTCTTTGGTTTTGTCATCAAAATTTAGAACTGTGTTAAAGACATTATCAAAGATATATATCTTGATATGCATGAAATCAAGATTATGTCGATTCATGTTAGAACTCCAATAAGGCAAATCCCAAAAGATGCTTTGCTTTTTCCATCCACAAGACTTACATAATATTCTATTAACTTCTTCTGCATCAAACTCTGTTACTTTTCTTTTGCCCAAGTCACAAATTTGGTTCAATAATTCCGCTCCTATTCTATAGGGTTGTGGTGATCTTTGGATAGTCTTGCCTTGAAGAAAGTTCTTATGATCTCTCCTAAATGGGTGATTTTGGTCGAGAAACATCCTATGACAATCAAACCATGATATTTTTCTACCATGTTTCAATCTAAAAGATTGTGTTTCCTCCATACAATAGGGACATGCTAACATACTCGCAGTACTCCATCTCGATAACATAGTATATGATGTAAAGTTACTGATTGGCATTTGTTTTTTTGAGATGTCAAATGCTTCCCCACCTGTCTCCCATAACAAAGTCAATTTTTTTTCCAGAGGCTTTAGATAAACATCAATTTTATGTTTGGGATTGTTTGGCCCTGGAATAATAACTGTTAAGAATATATACGCCACTTTCATTCAAATCTCTGGATGTAAATTGTAAGGAGTGACAATCATTGGCCATGAAGAGTATTTACTCCCAGACTGACTAAATGGTTGGAAACATTGGTACATAACCCCAATCATACATTTCTTCGTTCCGCAACAAAAACATGATGAGATTCATTGAATTGCTTCCAAGCCTCGGAGTCTAATGGATGACGCATTACACCATCCTCTTTTGTATGCTCATGATGTCATCTCATGTCAGCAACAGTAGCAGGAGATGCATATAATCTTTGCAATCTAGGAATCAAAGGAAAATAATACATTTTCTTATAAGGGGCCAATTTCATTTTATGAGAGTCGACACGATACTTGTATCTTTCGTGGCCACAAAATGTACAACATGTAAGGTGTTCATCATCACCCCAATATAACATACATCCTGATTCACAATAATCAATTTTTTCAATCGGCAAACACAAGCTACGCACTAGCTTCTTGGTTTGATAATAACTATCAAGAACCATGTTATCTTCAGGTAAAGCCTCTTTCAACAATTACATCATTTGATTATAACCTCTCTGTGACATATTTTTCTCCATTTTAATATTTAACATCCGAGAGACAAGCTCAAGTTGAGAGGGAGAAGAATCATGATACAATTTTTGATCAGCTGCTTGTAGCAAATCATATAATTTTTAGAGTCGGGATTAGGATCTTCCTCCATTAAAGGTTCACAAGGATGAGTTGACTAAGGTTTCAATATTTCTAGAAGATTTTCAACTTGAACCTTGGGGAAAGTTGGGACACGAAGCATCTAAAATCATTTGTCGGTATGGATTATCATATGTTAATTTAGGTTGAGCCCTACCATGCAAATCTTGATTGACGAAATCTCATTGATCACATCTTCTTCCCCTTGATGCTTCCAAAAAAAATAGTTATCAACAAATCCAGTCTTATAAAGGTGATGTTTAGCGATATCAACATCAATGAATCGAAAGTTGTGACATTTTTTACATGGACATGTAACTTTGTCACCACTCAGGTGATTCTGTTGTGAACATGCAAATTGGATAAATTTATCCACAATGGTTATGAAATGAGAGTTTATAGCCCTTAGACCATCCAACCTCTCATACATCCAACCACGCTCTAGATTATTCATATTCCTATTAATGATTAAACAAACAAAATTGTTAATAAAAAATATTAGTTGATTGACCAAAAGGTACTCTAATTCATATTCATTAAATTTAGTCAAAATATACAAATCGAACTAACAAAAATAGTTTCTGAAATATCTCACTAGGAAAGCTCAAAAAAAGCTTACAAGCTTTTCAAAACTTAGATAAAAATTAATTTCCTTATTGAAGAATTCTAATTCAAGTCAACTTACAGAATAATAAAGCATTCTATTTCCAATCAAGTTACTGAAACATTCTTATTCCATTCAAGATTTTAAGTCCAGCCAGCTTACTTTAGAGTATAAACTATACTTCCTTTTATAAATGAGGAACTAGTAGTACAAGCATACAAATAACAAAATACCAAACTCGTAGAAAGAAACTAAATTTGACTTAAGCACATTGGAAATTCTTTGAGGCATATTTTCAACAATTGTTGATCAACAAGCTAATGGAAAGTGCGACATTTAGATTAATTCCCAACACATTGGCTTTATGGACAATGAAAGACAAACAACAACATCAAGATCAGCAAGTCCTTCAATTAGAGAGCAACATTAATTCTTGGCTAGACTACTTCCTATAACAAGGTGCACTAACTCATCCAACAAATTGGCACACACTTTTACCTTAAGGTAGGGGTAAAGTGAATCTCACAAAATTGAAGCTACCTAATCATAGTAGCAAATCAACCTCTCTGTCAAAAAACATTTGTAAAAGTAAAAATATTTATTTCAAAAAGACGGTGCATAAGACAATCATTTTACAACAATTCTTCTAGCAAATAAACCCAATGAAGAATATAAAATCTAGAATCTATTTCTTTAGCAAATAAGACAAAAGAAGTTAGAGTTTAGAATGCATTCATCCAGCAAAAACTAATATCAAAGAACCCACAACAACAAAATAAGAATTATCCAGATTTTCCACTTATCTCGTTAAAAAAAATACTCTAACTCGAATAGTTTCAACACAATGACAACAAGCTTCTTCCTAATTACATTCAATACGGTAAATACTTTGATAGTTAAATTTTGAGCTAAATCAGGGATAAAAATAACGAGTAAGGCTTACTTCTAGTGCATATCAACCAGGTCCTCGGGATTAGGTTAGAACAATAGTGCCTGCAATATTTCAACATCATATTATCTTGGTTATTAAAAAGAACATGAAACAATAACAGAACAAGTAACAAAAAATCAACCCAAAATTAGTTTTTAAGCAATAGATTCAATATTACCCTTACATTATTTACTAGAAAAATGAACTAAATAACACATTTTTCTGGAGAAAAGCTACTATGTAGGTGTGGGAGGAGGAGAAATAGAGAGATACCTTTTAGCACAGAGTGCAAGTCGATAGTTGCTAATCACAAAAAGTAAAAGCTAGCTAAATTATAAAACAAAAATAAACAATTCAGTGTGCAATTTACTTCCACAAAAGCAAATAAAAATAGATCACAGTAAAATTCTTGAATCCTAATCCCTATTTTTCAGAAAATTGTACTTCAAAAAAGGCCCTATTTTCAGAACACCCAAACTACTAAAACCCCTATTCTTAGAATATCCCAATCTTACTACAAGCAAAAGGCAACATAAAGAGTTGAAAGTTAAAAAGTCTCTATTTTCAAAACATCACAATCTAGTAACCAAGCCATTCTCTAAATTTCGCCATCCAATCTCGAACCTGTCATCAAAACACTTAATAAAACAAAGAAAAGACCACACACACAAAGAGAGATCACTTCTGTTGAAGATCGAGATCATATCTTTTCACATGATAAAATCAAACATGACCAATATATTCTATCAATTTTGTAATCCAACCTGAAACCCATCATCAAAACACTAAATAAAACAAAGAAAACCACAAACACGAAGAGAAATCATCTCTGTTGAAGATGCTGATCAATGTTTTTCACCAGCGTCTTCGCAAATATCTAATAACCAACCAATTCATAAACTAATCCAGAAGTTTAATGACCTATCAAACAATGTCATCTCTAATACTATTTTTGACCAGAAGAAGGCATTGCAGAAGAATTCTTCAATAGCTTCTGGTCAGCAACAGTCTTGGAGATATGAATACTAAGCTAGTGAGCAGACTGCATAGTTTGGCAGCCAATTTAAAAATAAAACACAATATGGTTCCATTTTGTCAATAATATCTTATTAATCCGTAGAAGAAGCAAAAAGGGTGAGTGAGTGAGTGACGGAACATTTGTAATGCTTATTTATCAAACTTGGTTTTACTTCCATGCACAACATATTATTAAATATCACTTTCTATGGTATAATCACGTTGATAGTAGATCGGAACAACACACACTGATGCTTACGACTGCAATAATGAATAATTAGGAGAGAAGAAAACCTACAATATCATTGATTCTTCTAATGTTTTCCTAGTTTTGTCTTAACAAAAGTAAAAAAACAATGTTAAGGGATCCTTGTCCTTTAATACACGAAGATAAGATTAAATATGTTGTTTTTCTTAGTTGCTATTAATTTGGACATTCAAGAAATATTTTTCTGATCATAATTTTTTCAAATACTTTCTAAATGTTTTGAATTGTCGATTATTGTGAATTACAATACTTTTTATGGAGTTTTTAAACATGTTTATAAATTTGAACAACTTATTAATATTCTCTATATCAATTATAGAAATTAAGGAGATAAAAAAAATCTACAATAGCTTAGATTTTTTCTTTAGTGATCTCTCATTCTTTTCTTAACAAAAGTAAAATATTTATCAAAGTATCCTCCTAATTAATTAATACATGAAGATAAACGTAAATTGTTGAGATAGTCTCTAGAATAATTAAATAGTCATAACTTATTTTCATATAAAAGTAGTACAAGAACCCACTTCAAACTGATATATGTACAATATCATAAATATATATTAAACAAGTAACTGAATTAGTATTTGATAATCTTAATGAAAGAAATAATAATTCTAGTAATATTATTAAGTTTTGACGTATGTCACAATAAAAAGTATCAAAATCACTAAAGAATAATTGATGAAAAACTTATCGATGATAATTAGAATTATTCCAAAAAGTTTCATTTATGTTTTACTGAATTAATCAATTGTATAACCGTTATGGTATAATTTTTTATTAATTAATTATTGAATCGATCTATAATATCTACATCCTTATGCATCTAAATAACCTATGAAAGCATTAAAATAAAATAAAAAGAATTAATTTTAGGGATCTACCCTCTTTAAGTTTATGTGCATCTTGAATTTCCCTTTGTTGCGTGACAAGAATTATCTGAGCACTTCTTGATCACATTAAGAATTTCTACAATTCTATCTTCCCTCAGTCGTTCCTCTCTTTTCATTTTTTGTGTTTGTGTTTTTTTAAAACATTTTTTTGGATTTTTTATCTATAGTGTAGAAATTTAGGAAACCTCGTTTTCTTATGATAAGAGGAGAAGACAATAGAGGTCGTAATCCAATCAATCTATTTCTACCAACATCTAACATATATCCATCTAAAACAACTAAGAATTTATTTAAGTTTTCTTTAAATGTCACGACCCAAAGTACCCCTTAGGTGTAACATGGCGTATAGAACCCCGAAATACCCTTCACAACCCACTAAGCATACATCATACAAGATAATAGAAATAATAATTTCAATAGAATCATTCTCATATCATAAAAGAATTTGACAAAGTGGAAGTCTAAAATAGTCTCAACAAGCCCTCTAATCCATCCAAATGAGTGGTTGAGACGTAAACCATACACCACGTACAATGTCTTAAAACTGAGATAAAGAAAAACAGTAAAAGTGTCTTGGTCCTCGTAAGATGAGGACACACCAATCTTCAAATCTACAATAGAGATAAACTAGCAACAATTATGTGAGGTAGGAGTGTGGGACCCTACCTTAGTGAAACAATGTAGGAATAAGTATGCATTAGTTCATAGAATGTACTATGTATGATAGCAATGCATAAACGATATGAAATGATGCTAAAATGAACTTTAAATGGCATGCAATGACCAAGCTAAATCATAAGCAAAAAGGTTAGAAAATACAATTTATAATCATGGTCAATGCAAGCTTAGCATATTAAAAACACTTGGTGAGATACTTTGAAAGTAATCTAGTTCATTATTGTGGGATGGTTACCATTAATTGGCATAAACTATGTGAGTTAAACATTGAATATGGTGTATGTCCCACACCGAAAAGAGATGTCCTACTTTCCAAAGTAAAGACCATAAGCTAAGATATCCTATAGGGGCACGTAGTTAGGGAATCAGAGATTGTTATTAGAGGCTCGACCTCTACTAACAGGAGATCCTCCATCTCAATAACCTCTCGATGCTAAGTAAAATCCCACGGAATAGTCATTAATCATATTAATTTCATCACCATGGAAAGTCAGAATTAAGCTACCAAGACAAGCTAAAGTCATTTAGAATAGTTCGTTAAATCTTGATTAAACTTAGGTGAGAAAACCTTTCAACCTTAACAACCCTTATCTGAGAAAATCTTTCACAATCTCATTGATACTTTCACTTAAATTCATCCTTAAGTCATATTCATCAATTTTACAAAAACATGCATATCTTCATATATTCATATTTCATAGTTAATAAGCTTTATCATGTGTTTATAGTAAAAAATCATGGATCATGCATGGGTTCATATGGATTCAACTCAAAATCATGTAAATACTTTAATTCATGCATTAGAAAATAGAAAATAACTAATTGAATCATAATTGAGAAGAACCTATGAAAATTGAATAAAATCCTATATTTGGGGACCCAATGGAGGAAATGACTCTATTAGTTAAATCTAACATACCTTGATGATCGAAGCCCAAAATCTATGGTGAATCAGAGACCTTGAAGTGAAACCCTAGCTTTTCTTCCTTTGTTGATAGAGAAATTTAGGGGAAGAACTTTGGAGGGAATATGGGATTTAGGAGAACTATTTTAGAATGGTAGTCTTAGGACTTAAAATACTTATATAAAACATAGAATAAGGGTAAAACATGACATAGTTTAGGTATTAGACACTTAGGGAAAAGACCTAAAAATCCCTTAAAAATAACTACTGGACTCGTTTACAGTCCATACTAGTCAACCGTAAACCAAGTACTGGAGCCTTAAATTCAAGCCAATTTTGATGAGACTGGCCTACGACCCGTAGAACCTTCTATAGTCTGTAGAGCCTTCTACGGTCCGTAGACCCCAATTGTAGAACTCAACTTTGACCCTAAAATTTCAATAAGTCTGGGACCATTCTACGAGAACTATCTACAACCCGTAAAATGTTTAACAGACCAACCAGGTCGACCATAGAATGAGATATTGAAACTTGATTTTCCCTAAATTTCAACCCACTTTCTATGGAAGCCGTCTCTGGCTGGTAGACTGGATACCTAGAACACAAACGGTAGCCACAAAAATACAATATTTTACTTTTTCAAAATTAGAGGTGGTACAATATCTTTCCCGAACATTTGTCCTCGAATGGGACTCAAGTTAGCATTAAAAGTGTAGTGGAAAGAGATCTAACAACTGAAAATGATTGCAATCACATAAATGCACATAACCAAGGAGGAAAATCAACTCCTAGCTAAAACATACTAAAACAACTTTCATAAAATATACATGCATGCATATGGAATAATGAGAATGACTAAGACACATAAATTCGAAAGAATGAACCATGACAAGCTAATACCACAATCTAGAATAAGAACTGAGGGGAAATATATGAGGATATTAGGATATCATACTGTCCTTAGCCTCCCAAGTAGAACCCTTAACCATTTTATTCCTCCACAACACATTTACGGATGCAACTTATTTGTTCCTTAACTTTCAAACTTGCCAATCCAAAATCGCAACTGAAACTTCTTCATATGAAAGGCTTTCCTTTATACCAATATTATTTAATGGTACAATAGATGTCTGATATTCGATACACTTCTTCAATAAGTCCACATGAAATACCAGATGCACCGAAAATAATTCTAAGAGCAAGTCTAATTCATAATCCACCTTGCATATTCGCCTCAATACTTGATAAAGACCAACATAATGGGGAGTAAGCTCACCTTCTTACCAAACCTCATGAGACCCTTCATAGGTTAAATCTTCAAGTAAACCCAATGATCAACATCAAACTCAAGCTCCATTTTTCTAACATCGGCATAGGACTTTTGTCAACTTTGAACAATTCTCAGCCTTTCTCTAATAATTCAAACATTTTCCATAGCCTCATGAACCAACTCGGGCCCTATCAAAGTAACCTCGCCAACTTCAAACAAACCTATAGGAGTTCTACACCTCTTACCATAAAGATCCTCAGATGGAGACATACCAATACTTGAATGATAGCTATTTTTATATGCAAACTCAATCAAAGGCAAATAATCATCCCAATTACACTTGAAGTCAATCACACAAGATCTCAACATATCTTCAAAAAAAATTATAGTACACTTCGCTTTCCCATCGGTTTGAGGATGAAAGGCCGTGCAAAGCTTGACACAGGTAGCAAGACCTTTTTGGAAAGAATTCTAAAATTGAGAAGTCAATTAGGTACCACGATCGGAGGTAATAGACAGGGGAACCCCATGCAACCTAACCATTTCCTTTAAATACAACTTAGCATAATATTTTGTCGAATATGAAACCTTGATGGGAAAGAATTGATCCGACTTTGTGATACGATCCACAATAACCTAAATCGAGTCATGTTGCCGCTGGGTGCAGAATGAACAAACAATAAAGTCCATATTCAAACCTTCCCACTTCCAAGTAGGAATACTAATATCTTGGAACAACCCTCCCATCTTTTGATGCTCAACTTTCACTTATTGGCAACTAGGACACTTAGCCAAAAATTCCACAATATACTTCTTCATCCAATTCAACTAATAGACCTCTCGCAAGTCACGGTACATCTTTGTGGCTCCGTAGTGAATGCAATAACAAGAACTATGGGCTTTCGATAAATTTTTTTCCCTCAAATCATCAACATTAGGAACACACAAACAACTTTGATATCAAGGCACACAATCTCCTCCTTGGGAGAAAGCTTCAATAGACTTTTTAAGCACCACTTCCTTCAACTCAACAAAAATTAGATCAAGAATTTTCTTGACTTTCACATCCCACACATAAGACGATGCCGAACAATTTTTAAAAACAACACCACCCTCACTAGAACCTACCAAACGAACACCTAGCCGAGCTAGTCTAAGAACATCACGAACCAATTCTTTCGTATCATTTTAAACATGTGCAACACTACTCACCGACCACAAAGTTAGGGCATCAGCCACCACATTTACTTTGCCCGGGTGATAAAGGATACACATATCCTAGTCCTTAGAGAGTTCTAGCCACCTACAGTAGAGAAGATTTATATCCTTTTTCTTAAATACATATTGCAAACTTTTGTGGTCGGTAAAGACATCAACATGTACACCATACAAATAATTCCTCCAAATCCTTAAGGGAAAAACAATCACTGCTAGTTCCAAATCATGGGTATGATAGTTCTTTTCATGAATCTTAATTTTCCTTGAAGCATAAGCAATAACATTCCCTTTTTGCATAAGAACACATCCTAATCAAATTCTTGAAGCATCAAAATAAACAAAACAAACCCATTGGAGCTTTCTCGTAAAGTCAACACTAGAGCCAAGGTAAGCTTATCTTTCAATTCTTGAAAACTCTTTTCACATGCTTCTGGCCATGAGAACTTGACCTTCTTTAAGGGCAATGAAGTCAATGGAGAGGCAATCGAAGAAAACCCTTCCACAAACCTTCTATAATATCTTGCCAAGCCCAAGAAACTTTGAATATCCGAAGGGGATAAAGGTCTAGGAAAATTCCTTACCGCTTCCGTCTTCTTAGCATCAACGTCAATTCCCTTAACGGGAATAATATGACCAAGAAAACCCATATATTTTCACTAAAACTTGCATTTACTAAACCTTGTAAATAGTGGCGGTCCTTGAGGATTTGCAACACAATCCTTAAGTGATCGGCATGATCATTCTCATTCCGTAAGTAAATTAAGATGTCAACGATAAACACAATCATACACATATCAAGATATTGTGTAACCACTCTATTAATTAAGTCCATGAATACATCTAGAGCATTATTCAAACCAAATAACATTACCAAAATTTCGTAATGACCATACATGGTTTTAAAACCCATCTTCAGAATGTCACTTTCTTTAACTGTCAATTGGCGATAACTTGAGTAGAGGTCAACCTTAGAGAGGAAACTCTCTACTTAGAGTTCATTAAATCAATAATCAATCCTTGGAAGAGGATACTTGTTCTTAATGGTAACCTTTTTTCAGTTGTTAGTAATCAATAGACATGTGAAATGAACCATCCTTCATACGAACAAACAAAACTGGAGCACCCCGTGGAGAGATAGTTGGTCGATTGAAACCCTTATCCAAATAATCTTTTAATTACTCCCTTAATTCCTTAACTTCAGATGGAGCCATAAAGTAAGGAGGAATAGTGATAAGTTGTGTATTTGGGAGAAGGTCAATACCAAAGTCTATTTCCCTTTCGGAAGGAACACCGGGTAGATCATCGAGAAACACTTCTTGAAACTCATTTACAACAGAGACCGACTCAAGAATATGGGTTTCATAATCCGTATCCCTAACCCAAACAAGATGATATATGCAACCCTTAAAAAATATTTTTCTAGCTTTATGACAAGAAACATACTAAACCTTAAGTATAGAATTTCCTCCTTTCCACTCTAGGACAGACTCATTCTGAAACTAAAACCTAACCACTCGGGTTCTACGATCAACATAAGCATCACAAGAATTTCATTCCAAGAATAATATAGAAATCCAACATATCAAGCTCTACAAGATCAACATGAGTGACTCTACGGGATAAAGAGACGTGACAATTTATATATACGCTCTTAGCCACAATATTCACCAATAGGAGTAGAGACAGAAAAAAGATCTAACAACACATCCGGAGGAATATCAAATCTGATAGCCACATATAGAGTTACAAATGACAAAGTAGCAGCGGTATCAAGCAAACTATAAACATCAAGCTGAAAGACTTTCAACATACTGGTAACAACATTGGGAGAACCCTCTTGATCATGATGAGCTTAGTGTGCATAGAATCAGATTTTCTTTGGAGTACTAGAACCTGAACTACTAGGAAGGAGCTTGCGTACCATCTCTCTCTTTAGTAGCAAGTAATGGATAATCCCTCATCTTGTGACCACTGTTACCACATATGAAGAGTCTATCTGTACTGGCTAGGAATTTACCATCATGTTTCCATCTAAACCTAGCAAATATAGATAAACAATATCCACAACCATTTCATCCTTGAGGCTTAAGGTTATACACCCTATCATTGTTGAACTTAGGAGCCGGGGAATTAGAGAATACATGACCAGAGAAACTTTTTTGGAATCTAGAAAGACCATGTCCATCAAACCTCGTATGTGAAAAGTCACCATCACCCGTCTTTTCCCTCTTGGACTCTCTTAACCTTTCCTTAAGCTTCTACTTTTCAATTTGTTGGGCATGTGTAATCAAATGGGAAATATCCATTTTTTTAATGAGCATCACGGTACGACATTTATTCACCACTATTTAGTACACACCCTAAACAAACTTACTCATGCTTGCCCTAGAATTGTCAACCATGGTAGGGGAATATTTGGACAATTGTATAAATTTCAAAGCATACTCCTTCACATTGATATTTTCTTGATGAAGGTATAAACTCAAGTACTTGTGCCTCCCTCTTGTCAAAAGAAAGAACTTATCAATAAAAGCAACCTTAAACTTCTTCCAGTAAAGAGGACCCACATCAACTGCCCCCTATTCCTTCCATTGATTAAAAAAATTTGAGAAACACCCTTGAGTTGATAAGAGGTCACTTCTACCTTTTCCACGGTGCCACTCCTATGATAAAAAAATCTTGTATATCTCATCAATTAACTTGAGAGGATCTTTCTCAATCTCGGAACCATGAAACTCTGAGTGAAGTCCCTCATTCTAGTTGCCAGCGTACCCAAATTTGGGTTCACGGGGACCACAACCTCCCTATTAGGGCTTGAGTCGTCAAGGCTTTGGCTAAAATATGAAAAACAGCTAGGAACTTTGCTTTAGTTACTTGTTAAGCCAAATGGTCGGTCAAAACTTGAGGTGCTTCTAATTTCGCATTCTAACCTGTATTCCTTCTAATGTATGCATCTTCAAGAGGCCATATCTTGAAACTTTTCGGATAAGGATTAGACGAGATACATATAATGATATAAAGTTACACTATATCGCACAACTTTAGATTGATGAAAAATGGAATTTCCTAAACATCTTACAGCCTCCTATTCATAAATGTGACACACTTCACACTCATGAACAAGACTTTATTCAACGTGGCTTTTTAGACATCCTAGGACCTTTCTAGACCTTGTGCTCTAAATACAAAGATTGTCATGATCCAAAGTATACCCTAAGCGTAACATGGCATATGGAATCCCAAAAGGCCCTACACACACTACTTAGCATACATCATAGAAGATAATAGAAATAAAGATTTTAAAAGAAGCATTCTCATATCTTAAGAGTTTGACAAAGCGAAAGTTTAACATCGTCTCAACAAGCCCTGTAATCTATCAAAAATATTTATTGGGACGTAACCCATTCACCACCTACAATGTCTAAAAATAGAGATAAATAAAAGTTATAAAAGTGTCTTGGTCCTCAAAACATGAGGACTCACCAATTTTCGAATCGACAAGAGAGATCAATTAGCCACAAGTATGCAAGGTAAGAGTGTTAGACCCTACATTAGTAAAACAATCTAGGCACAAGTATGAATTAGTACATGGAATAAACTATGTATGATAGAAATGCATAAACAATATGAAATAATGCTAAAAGGGACTTCACATGACAGTATTATGACATGATTATGACTAGGGTCAATGTAAGCTTAGCAGATTTAAAACACTTGGTGAGATACTTTGTAAGTAACCTAGTTCATTATTGTGGGATGTTTACCATTAACCGACATAGACTATGTGAGCTAAAACATGGAATCTTGTTCTATCCCACACCGAAAAGAGATGTCCTACTTGCCAAGGTAAGGACCATAACTTTGAGTTTACGTGGATCCACTAGCTAAGACATCCTATAGGGGCACGTAGTTAGGGATAAAGAGATTGCTACTAGAGACCCGACCTCTACTATGGGAGCACCTCCAACTAAATATCCTCTCGGTGCAAAGTTAAATCCGATGAAATAGTCATTAATCATATTCATTTCATCATCAATGGAAAGACACAATTAAACTACAAATCGAAGATAAATAATTTTGAATAACTCCTTAAATCTTGATTGAGTTTAGGTGAGAAAACCATTAAACCTTTTGTGAGAAAATCATTCATAATCTCATTGATACTTTACACTTTGTTTGGATCGTTGTTACCCATTTTATTGTATTTTATTGTTACCATACCTACGATGTTTGATTTGATTGTTACTTAAAATGTATTGTATTGTATTTTTAAATTTCGTTGTTACGTAATAATGAAAACATCCATTTTATGGAACAACAGATTTGGTGTGTTCCTATTGTTACTTAATTTCTCTTTCTAATTATATCCTTACATAATATTTCATAATACTTTTGTACCCTTTACCTTATATTATTTAATTCTAGTCAAACCTCCTACCCTAGAATAATTAAGGATATTTTAGTAAATTTATAAATTACAATACCAGTATGATACAGTCAAACCAAACAATAAAAATGTTATTCAACAACAACAAACAATACAGTTTAGCCAAACATTGTATCTATCATACAATACAATACAATAGAGTACAATACATTACAATACATTATGAAACAATGGGTAACAATGACCCAAACAGAGTGTCAGTCTCAAAGCATCCTAAAGTCATATACATCATTTTCATAAAAAACATGCGTATCTTCATATATTCATACTAGTAAAATTACCTGTACTTCGTGCGGGAATTTAATATCACGAAATTTATAAAATAATACTTAAAACCTATCCGTCATTAAAACAAAAATATTATTATCTTACATACAAGATTACGTAGTAACAAACATTAATAATGTAAAGGAAAATGAAAATTGTTACATCTTATCATTTATCCTTAGTAACATAAGCATAAATTAATAACTGTAAATATACATACCAGGATCTGTAACATAAGCAATAGTGTCAGTGAGCCAGTCAACATGAGCAAAGTACACAAATATTTAATTGTGAAGAAGAAAAGAAGGTTCAGAATTTTTGTTTTTTTACAATGAGAAGAAATCTCTCTATTTATAGACAACAAAGGGTAGTATGAACAAAAAAATATTGCGCCTTATCGAAAATGTTACAACTATTTGGAAAAGTTGCAATCCTTCGTAAAGGTCAGAACCTTTCATAAAAGTCACAACTTTTCATAAAAGTCGCAACTTTTCATAAAAGTCACAACTCTTCATTAAAGTCGTAACTTTTCATCAAAGTCACAACTTTTCATAAAAAGGAAAGACTAGTTTTGGAAATAAATAAATTAAAAGGGAATTCTGGTTTGTGATGGCGACACGTAGGCGGGCCTAAGGTTCTCTTATATATATATGATTTCATAGTTAATAAGCTTCATCAGTGTTCATAGTAAAAAAACATGGATCATGCATGCGTTCATATGGATTCAACTCAAAATCATGTAAATACTTCAATTTATACCTTAGGAGATAGAAAATAGCTAACTGAATCATAATTGAGAAGAACCCTTGGAAATTAAATAAAACCCTAACTGTTATTTGAGAATTGAACTTGTAGAATTAGGATCTTTGGGGATCAAATAGAGGGAAGTAATCTATTGGTGAATACTAACATACCTTGACTATCAAATCCCCAAAGCTATGGGGAATAGGAGACCTTTAAGTGAAACCCTAACTTCTTTTTCCTTTACTTGAGAGTGAAATTTGGGGGATGAATTTTGGAAGGAATTTGGGATTTAGGAGAATGATTTTCCAATGGGTAGTTTTAGGACTTAAAATACTTATATAGGGCTTTTAATAGGGGTAAAAATGATATAGTTTAAGTATTATACACTTAAAGAAAAGACCAAAAAACTCGTTAAAAATAACTACTTGACTGGTGTACGGGTCTGACATACGAACCGTATGGTCCGTACTGGTCAACTGTTGACCAAGTACTAGAACCATAAATTTAAGGTAATTTTGACGAGACTGGTCTACAGCCCGTAGAACCTTCTACGGTCCATAGACCCCAACTGTAGAACTCATCTTTGACCCTAAAATTTCACGAAGTCTGGGACCTTTCTAGGATACCTATCTACAACCCGTAAAATGTTTGATGGACCATTTTAGTCGACCATAGAATGAGAGACTGGAACTTAATTTTTCCAAAATTTCAACCCATTTCCTATGGAGTCCCTCTACGGTCCGTAGAAGCTTAGAAGCTTCTACGACCCGTTGAACACAAATACTAGCTACACAAATGCTATCTTTTCCTTTTCCAAAATTAGAGGTGTTACATTATGAGGAATATTTTTATCCCTAGGATATGAGTCATGCTACATAAAAAAATTAACATTCTTCAAACAATTAGACATGAGAGACAATATTTTTCACATTTCCCATCTATTCAAACAAAAATTAGTAAATGTCAATCAATGGGGAATCTATTCACCACTAGACATAAGATTGACTCAATTCGCTTACATTTTCAAAGCATTCACACAATTTTATGTCATAAAAAATAGGGGAATCATCTCATATTTAAAATTTTCACCTTTATTAATAAGGCCTAAAACATTGGTCTAGCCCCCAAAAAATACTATTCATGCTCTGAAATTATACATGTAAACTCATATGGAATACACTAGTATATATGTTTTAATTAATTAGGGAAATCATAATTAGACGTCAAGCAATATTAAAGAAATTTTAATAGGACCATATGCTTTAAATAAATAAGGTTTTATTTAAGACTTAATTCTCCAATATAAATAAATTTAAAAAAATCAAGATCTAACTTTTTTTATTTTTCAGATCATTGCAAATAGCGAAGCCAATCTAAACCTGGATTAATACAATGTACACATTGATGTACCACAAATTTACGATACTTTTGATGCCTTAAACTTGAAGTTTTTCATGAGTCTTAACTATTTTGTTAGTAGATGTTATGGTTTTTTTGCTTGGAGTTTGCAGGAAATAGGTTTTGGAGCAGTTGGTGCTAAAATGTTGTAGCAATAGCTATTTTTGGGGACTGACGACTCGACTTACGAGTCGTAGTTACTTCTACGAGCCATAGGTAGGAGTCATAGTTTGAGATACTGATTTTTGGAGCTAAGTGTAAAATGATGAAAGCTATTGATGAGTCATAGTTGCTAATACAAGTTTTGTATGAGTCATGGAAATATTCAGAGATGTTGACTTCCAGTTATTGAATGACGAGTTGACATGACGGGCCGTATAAAGAACTACAGACCACAGATCATGCCCATAGATGGGGCTACTTAAGTTAAAGACTAATTGTTGATTGACGGAGTCCACCTATGAAATATAGTAAGACCTACGAGTCATAGGTGCCAAACCGTAGAGTCGACTTCCTAAGACGAATTTTCTTATATTTATTTTTCCTTCTATGTTTAGGATTCGATGTCTATATATATTATTTTAATTATATTTTTTTGGATTGTTAGACGATTTGATATACATACTTTTACCTTTGAGAATTTACTTGCAAACATTTTATGCAATTGAATTTTGAAGTATTGGTTTATAATATTGCTTTTTGTTCATCAATTGAAGATTTTAGATTTCATCTACTTTAATTATAAGTCATGATTTATTCTATTAGCCCTATTATGAATTGTAATCACCCAAGCATAAGTAGCTAAATCCAAAATTAGGGTTGTGGGAACCATGAGTAATTAACAACGTGAAACTAATAACTAAGTAATTCTTATATAGTATTTATGCATGTATTGTTAATTCTTTGTTTTGAATGCTTTTTAACTGTGTACAATGTTAAAACTCACCTCATTCCTACTTGCCCGACAAGGGAAGTAATGAATGAGAAAAATATTAAACAACAAAGATTTTGCATTGATAATCCGCTATCAAATTGCCTATCCCCAATATGTGAGGTATAATCTGGGGTGAAGTATAAGGGTTAGTAAAGAGTACACTCGTAGACCGACAAAGTTGTGTGGTAAAACTCCCTACTTGCACGATCAATCACTTAGGAGATACCTAACTTATAAACTTTGCATGTTAAACACTAGGAAATAGTTGCTATTATTAGGTTTACTGCACTAAGAACTTTTGGGGAACAAGTAAGCCCTAGTTTCATCTCATATTGGTATTAAAAACTGCAAATCCTGTTACTTGTGAACTTGTTACTACAAATCAACCAATCATTATTTTATGTTACAAAACTCCCTTTTTATGGAAATATGCTGACCAAAATTACAATCAACAGTGGCCTAAGTCTAGACCACATTCCTCGTGGGGTGAACCCTAACCTCGATAAGGTTATTTATTTGACAACGACCGCTTATACTTCTTTAGGGAGGTGTAATTTGGGTGTATCCAATTTTGGCACCGCTGCAGGGGAGTAATGATTTTATATTAGAATAATTTCTTTATTGAACTTTAGTCAATTATTTCCTGATTTACATTTTTTTTCTACACGTCTTACTTACAGTGTATGACATGTACACAGAGTCAAGGAGATTCTCTGACCCTCTACAATCCTGAATTAAGAAGAGTCTGTGAAAAATGGATAGAAGAGGTCAAAATATAGGACTAAATGATGATCGAACCGGAGAGGTTCATGGGGATGTTGTTAGAGTCCATCATTCGGGAGTAATGGGAGTGCCTAGAAACTTCGAGGATAGACCTCTCTTTGACAATGATGAAAGCGTGCAAAATCAACAAGCACCTGATGTGCGTGATAATTTCAAGGTTGATCGTAATGTTGTGGGATCAATGGGTGCCATAGTTGTTTCCCCATTACCACCTGGACTTACATTTGTGGTTACTAGTAGTCTCATGCAATTCTTACATCTAGAGGGTTATTCCATGGTTTCCCATCTAAAGACCCATATGCTCTTCTAAGTAAAATCATCAGCGTGTGTAAGAGTAGTATGGGGAGACAAGACTTAGACATAGATCCGATCAGGTTGCGTGTTTTCCAGCTATCATTGACAAGTCATGCTACCGTGTGGCTATCTGAGCTCCCATATAACTCAATTTCCACATGGAAGGATCTACATAAAGTGTAGTTGAGCGTAGATCCTTCTAATTTCCACCTTGTTAAAGAGATCTTCTAACTTGGAATCAGATGAAGTGTAGTTGAGCGTTATCAAAAATAGTTTCGCTGCCGGGGAGTGGTGTTTAGAATTCTTTTATTGAAGTGTCTTTGTGAACTAATATTATTGTAGTTGAATTATATTATTTTTGTTCTTGTTGATTGCTCCAAAACCGGTGAAGAAATGAGTGTGAACGGGAGCGAAGCAAGTAACCTTGGGAACAATGATGACATCAAAAACTGGCATGATGTCAATGAGGATCATCTGGGAAGTGCGGGAGCTATTCGATTGCCTCCAAATATGGGTAATGCATTTTTTCATGTGACCAGCAGGATGTTGCGACTGTTGCAAACGAAAGGTCTCTTTGGGGGACTTGCTCATAGGATTCTCATGACAATATTCACAAATTTCATGGATTTATGTGGACCATTTTCCTACAAGAACATCACTGAAGAGTCAGTCCGACTCTGTTTGTTTCCATTTTCTCTAATGGGGGAGGCAACGAAGTGGTTGACCGAACTACCAAGGAATCTATCACTTCATGGGAGGAACTCACAGAAATGTTTTATGAAAGGTTTTTTCCTCCTTCGAAGATGGTTAAGTTGAGGGATTATATCCAGAATTTCAAGCGGATTGATGGTGAGCCCATCCATGAAACGTGGATGAGGTTCCAAAAGTTGGTTCTCTAATGTCCGACTCATCGGTTGTCGGACAATGTGCTACTACAATAGTTTTATCGGAGTCTTGAAATGATCAACAAAGGTGTCGCTGATGAACTCATTCGTGGTGGAATCATGAGACAACCATTGGACATAGTGTTAGCCTTGCTTGACGAGATGATCAAAATTAATCGTATATGGTAAACAAGGGAAGATAATATGTCTCCTTTGAATATTTGGCTGACAAATGAACAAATGGATAAGAACCAAGAACGAGATGAAAACTTGGCCAAGATAATGACCCAAATGGATCTATTGACGAAACATATCATGGGAGGGGGTTACAAGGTTGTGAATGTGGTTGGTGCTCATAGTGGTGTGAATCCTGATGACGTACAATTTGAGGCCATGTACAATGAAGAGTTGCAGTTCTTGTTAAACCAAACGGGGGTTTCTCGTCCGAGCTATCCAAGGCCGGGCGGGAATTAAGGTTGGATTAGAGATCATGATGATGTTTGGAGAGATCGAGAATGGCGTGACCGTGGTGCAAATTGGAGAGATAGAGATGGTGACAAATATCACTATGTGCCTCCTCATGAATGTCAAAAGCCGATGGAACAAAGGGCGGATCCCAAAAGTTTCCGTACTGAGGATATGCTTGCTTGTATCTTGAACAAGGTGGAAGGATCAGAAAAGGTACTCAAGGAGATGAAAGACGATGTCTCTTCTCTAAATCAAACGGTGACTTCACACTCGATTCCATTAAGCATCTTGAAACTCAAATGAGTCAGATATCAGGTCATTTAAATCCAAGACCGAAAGGGGGTTTCCCTAGTGATACCTTAGTCAACCCGAAGAATGAGGAATGATCACATGGCCACGTCGTGCCATGACGTTAAATAAGGCGCTTCTTGGGAGGCAACCCAAGTTTTACTTTTTATTTTGAGTAACGTTTGTTGGTTGTACATGTTGAAATTACATTTTTCAATGAAAAGGAAAATTGGGCGAGCTAAAGCCCACTCGGCAAATCACCGAGTGGGTCGGCGAGCCCGATATAGATTATTTTTTTGACCAACTGAGTGGCCGAGTTGCTGTTAACTTTGGCATGCTAAAGTACACTCAGCGAACCACATAGTGTATCAACGACATTAATGAACCTCGCTGATCAAGGCACGAACTGAAGGGTCAAAGGCCTTTCAACCATTTTAAATTCAAATGCTCTCTTTATTTTGAACTTTTTGACTCTTGCACTCTTACAATCATATTTTAGATCATAGTTTTTATCTTCAATTTTTGTGGGTGTCCTTGTGTGATCAGAATCTTATGCGTTGCCCATCCTTTTTTCTTTGCCTTAGTGTCCCGTTTCTGCAATTAAGGTTGGTTATCCGAATTTGTTTTAAATTGTGCAATTTTTTTGAGCATGTGTTTGAGTAATTCGTAGATCTGTGGTTTGCTTTGATTTTGTGCTAAATTGCTCGTTAATATCTATTTTAAAATCATGCATGCTTGATATCTTGTTTAGTCTTAATTATTTTTAGATTGGCATTTTAATTGTGTGAATTGTGTGTTTGCATGTTGTGTTTTGTGTGGGTGAAGTATGAGTAACCCAAGTTTCACTGAACAACTTAAATTTGCCCAATGATTGATTGGGTGACATCATTCTCAAGAGCAAAATCATTGTTTTGTCGAATTTAGATCAATTGGGGGAATTCTGAGTACCCAGAGTAGATAATCATTGTGGGTAGGCTTAAATTACCTGGAATTTTCCTTGAAATTGGTTGTCGTAGGTTGTGCGTTGAGAATTGGAATTTGGGTTGGGAATCTGGTATGTTGGGCTAATTTGGGAGGTGAGTCGAACTCGCCGAGTGACTCGATCGCTCGCCAATTGACCCTCCTTATCGCCTTTTTGACTTGAAATGTTGGTAAATTACTCTGTAACTTTCTGCGATATGATTTTTCTCACCGTGTATGCTCAGTAACTCATCGAATGGTCTTTGGTATCGCCTTTTTGTGCTCAATTTCTGTTGTTTTCTTCTGGAACATTTGGCGAACCCTCTACAGCTCGCCGAATGGCTTCGACAACTTACCGAGTGGTTTGGCGAGTTTTTCCTATTATTTTTCTTGAAGATGATATTTTCCTAACCCATTGCAACTGCATATGTTTTGTTTGTGCGTTTCTACAGATATGGCTAGGCCAAAGCATCTGGTAAAAGGTCCAAGACCCCAAAAGAAGGAAAAAAGGATTATCATTGCAGTATAGTGTCACAACCCAAGGGTATACCCTAGACGTGACATGGCGTACAAGACCTAGAGAGGCCCCATACAAGACACTTAGTATACATAGTCAAAATAATATAAATCAAGATATTTAAAAGTGCATTGCAAACATATAGTTTTATAAAACGAAGCGGAAGTCTAACAATGTCTCAATCCATCTAGTACAAAAGATAAATCGCGACGTAACCCGTGCATCAAGTTCAAAACTAAAATGAATAGACATAATGAAATAAATGCTTGGTCCTCAAAACATGAGGCCTCACCAATCTTCAATCTTTAACTACTAAGAGATCCTAGCCATGGAGTTGCGAATCGCAATCGACGGACCCTACAATTTAGGATAAGAAATGTAGGCAAAAGTATGTGTTAGTATAAAAATGCACTAAGTATGATAGTCATGCATAAAAGTATGAAATCATGCTAAAATGGACATTTTTGTGGTATGTAAAGACCAAGTCAAATCATACAATAAGAGGGTTAGAAAACATAAAATGAAATCATGATCATTGCAAGTAAAATCGTCTTTGGACACATGTAAGATACTTTAAAGGTAACCTTGGTTCATTATTGTGGGAAGTAGCCTTAACCAACATAAAGACCATGCGAGCTATAACATGATACCCCGGTGTCTCCCACACCGAAAAGGGTTGTCCTACTTGCCAAGGTAGGACCATGGTTCTGAGCTAAAGTCAATCCACTAGCTAAGGTCTATCTAGACAATCTTTCTATGTGGGCACATAGGTAAGGCATAAGGAGATTGCTTCTAGAAACCCAACCTCAACACGAAAGAGCTTCCATCTCTATTTCCTTTCGGCACTAAGCATAAATCCCACGGAGTAGTTATTAATATTAACTTGACTTATCTTTAAATGACGTGGATAGTTGCCACTTGTTTTATCATAGGTTAGCTCCTTAGACAATGCGTGAGAAAACCTTTGACCGTCCATGATCCTTTCTTAATAGATTTTAAGGCCCATAGCCATTCACTTCATACTAGAAATTCCCCTAATACTAATGGAACTAGTTTTCCAACCGTGGCCTATAATCATTGATGGCATATCCGGATACCATACTAATCCAAATCTAATTTAGGAAAATAGCCCGAAAAGCATTGAGGGCAAATCTAGATGTCATTCATGTCATGTGGCCAATCTTCATAGATCATAAAGACAATCTCATCTATAAGCTTTCTTGAGTCATAAATATACTTTCATGAGCATGCATTCTTTTCAATAATTCATAAGCTTCATCATATTTTCAAAGTCAAAGCATCTTCAAATTGATTTACATTTATTTCATAAAGGGAAGACATGCATATTTCATAAATTCATATTTCATAGTTCAAGACCCATATTATATCAACATAGCTTAGAAAACATGGGTTATGCATGAGTTCATGGGAAATCAACATAAAACATGCAATTAGTTCAATTCATGCATAAAGTTCATAAATAAATCAAATAAATCGACACTGAAAGTAACCCATGACATAGAAGAAAACCCTAACTCAATTGGGGAATTATAACTTTGTAAATTGGAGAATTTGGGAACTACATGAATGAAAACCATCATACCTTGATACCAAAATCATTGAAGCAATGGAGGATTAAGAGGCTTGATCTTCAAACCCTAGCTTTCTTCTTCAACTTCTAGAGAGAGAAAAACTTGAGAGGAAGACTTGTTCTTCTTTTAGGAATTTGAGAGAATGATTTCAATTGGGTAAATTTTGGGGGTAAAGTAATTATATAGGGGTTCTAATAGAGAGTAAAACGACATGGTATTGAATTAAAAAGTTTTGGGGAAAAGACCAAGAAGCCCCCTAAATAACTGTCATTGTCAACGATAGTTGGGAACTACGGTCCATGGTTTGACCTACAGACCGTCTTGTTCAATCGTTGTTGACATCATAAACTTGATTATTGGACCCACGAACAACAGAGCCAACCTACGCAACGTTGTTCCATCGATAGGCCATGGGTCACAACCGTCTTTTTCAACTTGTGACTCTGAAATTTCTCTATGTCTAAGACTCACCTACGAGGCCTATCTATGGCATGTGGATTGGATTACGGGCCATCATGGGAACATTCGTCCTCGAATGGAACTCAAGCTAGCATGAAAAGAGTAAGAGAGAAACTAAAAACCCAATCATTAATGCAATCACATAAATGCACATATCCGAGGAGGAAACTTCAACTCCAAGCTAAAGCATGTTCAACACATCTTTTCATAAGATCTATATGCAACTCATACTCAAATCCACATAAACATGAAGAAATGAAGTGAGCTAAATCATATTTTTTGAAAATCAACTTTTTCATGATCATGCATGCATGAGGAAACATGAAGATGACTAAGACACACGAATTCTAATGAGTGAATATGAGGGGCTAAGACCTCAAGCAAGAATCGAAGATAGAAGGAAAGACATAGGGATACGAAGACATCTTTTCACCCATCAAGCCATAACAAGGAACTATTCCAAAAACAACATAGTTCTACTCACACACCAACCATGAAGCACACTCTTTCCCCTCTAGGGAGCAATCCTCATTAGTCTTTTCAAATCAGTCTCCCTCAATCCCAAACATAACACAAAGGTCTTAACAACCACTAAACCATTAATACAAGTAAACTCTTAAGAAGTTTCCACAAGGGGTTTCAAGGACTACACCAAATACCATCTCCATACATGGAGTCTTACCATATCCAATGAAACACTCAACATCAAGCAATACATAACCACAAGCTAAAAGACCTTAACTTACCAATTACCGCATCCGGGGAACCCTCATGATCTTCTTGAGTTTGAAGAGCATAGAACCTATATTGTTTCCCACAACCACTAGGACCGGAGTAAGGGTAGGGTTGAGCCCATCGACAATTATCTTTCTTATTCCTAGAAACCATAGGACAATTCCTTATCTTATGATCCATCTTTCCACGATCAAAACATCCATTTGAACCGGCTAGACACTTTTCCTTATGTCTTCTCCCACACCTCCGACACTCAGGCCACATTTGCTCACTACTATCTGATATTTGTGTAATCAAGACACAACTTCCAATGCAAGTGTCTATGATCGTACAATAGTTTAGTAGCCTAACCAAGGGTTGGGATCGTTCCCAAAGGGAGTGGTTTTGAGAATTAGTAAAAAAATAAAATTAAGTTCTAATTAGTCATAGCTAAAAACATTATCAGTTATAAACATGCTAAATCTAAGGGGTGACACAAAAGTGTCAATTAACAATAGGGGTTTGTAAAAAGTAAGCAAAAACAACGAAAATACAGAAAAATATTAATCAAATAGATGGGATTCTTGGGATGTGATAGGAATACTGGGTAGACTAAATCAGTGGGTACATGCTTGTGGTAGTAAATTCATTGAATCTTTGTGACTAGGCTAGACTTTAAAGGGGATAAGCTCTCTCTCGAGCAACTCACCCCATTTCAAGCGGGTTCTTCTCGGACATCCACTTGCCGCATGAAGAACAACCTCTGCCTTAACCCACTCACTATCTCGAGATGTGTGTGTGGACATGGGACTAGGATTAACTCTCTCGAGATGAACCTCATGTCGACCCACTCACACTGGTTATCAATTTATTAGTCTTAGTTTTACGTCCTCTCTCTCGCGAGCAAGTCGAAAACACAAAGGTGAAATCGTATTTACAACTACAATTTTATTAAGCTCCACCACAACTACTAAACTAAATCACATCAAAACAGCAAATAAACTACCAACAATAAAGACCCAACAACTAATCTAACCCATATTCACAGAATCACACCCCAAGAATTGAGGTTTTAGCTAGAAATGCTAAAGAGATAGAAATTTATACCAGAATGAGCTTGCATTCAAATGGGTATGGAGATTTAAGTCTCAAAACAAGTCAAGAGTGAAGAATCAAAAAAACCCAAGTCCAAAACCTTGGAGATGAAACCCTTTGAATCTTCAAGTCTTAAAAACCCTCTCAAGCTTAGAGCAAAAATATCAAAAAGTACTATTCTATATGAAAATTATAATAATTGTTCGACGCCTAATACTACAACTCTAACTAGTATTTATAGTTTTCACATATTTGTGCTGCAGCGGATCATTAAGCGACAATAGTCGAGATCGTCGATCAACTCTGCGATCCGCCCTTTGGTAGGTTTCATCGTCGTCTTGCTCTATCCTTCAGCATTGTCATGTTTGGATCATTGGGCGACATAGTATTGCTTCCCATAACTGTTGGGTGATACACTGACTGCTCCTTTTCGCCATCGATTTGATCCTTCCCTTTCGGGCTCATCACACTGTAATAAAAAGTGATGTCCCGATCCTTTTGGCGACTCGCCAACTGGCCTCGGCGATCCTAAGGCTTTCATTTCTTCATTCTTTTAGCCACATTTGTTGCTTTTTGCTAAGTAGTTTTCATGCTTTTTCTAAAACTCCAAATACCTGAAACTTAATGGTTTTCATCAGATATTGAGATAAAATAAGCATTTTATGACGCAATTTCTATTAAAATATAGCCCTAAATGAGTCCAATTTATGGACTCATCAACACCCCCAACTTAAACTTTTCCTCAAGCAAACTCAAGTTTAGCCATTAAAAAAGGGTATCTGGAACAGTGCTACACAAGGCTCAATCATGAATGCACATAACAAGACTCAAGTTACTTATGCAAAGATCAAATGTGTACCCAAAGATTCAAGTTGTGACTCACCAATATCCAAGAATCTCATTCTCACAATACTTGCTTCAAATGCAAGTTCAAGCTCAACCAAAGTGTTCAAACGCCCTTACACAAGGAATGATTCCATATTCACACACAAAACGTTTAATAATTTATAGTTTCAGAATCAAATGCAATGCTCACTCTCACAAGGAAGAACACAATGCATGCTTTCACCCATAGGTTTTCCTGTATATTCCGATCAATTTTTGTTTCGGCTTACTCAAGATCAAAAAGGTCTTTACAAGGCTTATAATGGGGCTGGGTGCAAAAGGTATGGTCATTTAGGCTCAGTGACTTTCATCCTCATGAAATGTGGTGCTTACAACACTTCCTTTCCTTTTCCTTCATCATTATCTTTAGTGCTCATAAGTCATCCTATTATTCCCTTTTCATAGATTGTTTGGGAACCCCATTTATTTTGTACTTTATTCGACAAATTTCTTTTTTATTCTTTTTTTTTATTTTTATATATATATATGGATGGGTTCCATTTTTCTCAAAACCATGGATAATAGGAGACTTTCCTTGCACTCATTGACTTGCCCTTATCTTTTCACCACACCCCCAACTTAGGCTTTTGGCCTAAGTTGTCTATTCAACCAACCACAACTTCATGAGGAATATGGATAATGGATAAAGAAAGGTTATGATTTCATCAAGTTTCTTCCAAAGAAAGGTTAGGCTCAAGGGGTATTCAAAAGCGGTTCACACACTCACAAGGTAGGTCACAAAAGAGGTATACGTCAAATTGGCTCACTCTCTTCAAAGTTTCCTAAGATCATATCAAGAGATAACCTTACTTAGTCGATCGAACCAACGGGGTAAATTCTAGGATCTATCATGCATGGTTCAAAGTAAACTCATTACACTAGGCATTGACACTACAGTCGAACAAGACTCCACACTTTTGCTAGTATGCAATGATCATCACAAGAGACTCAATTCGATACTAGGCTAGTCATACCGATATGCAAAGAGTTCACATATTGTAACACCCTGTATCCAAGACAGATAAAAAATGATGATTTTGAGAAGTTGCAGAAGCAACCCATGGTTGCCACCCATGGACCGTAGGTAAGATCACGGCTTGTGCTGGTGGTCCATGGTTCACCACTGTAAACCTTCCCCAAACCCAGCTCAAAAAATTGGCTAAGTCTTGACCCACAGACAGACCACGGTCTGTGGTTTGTGTCTGTGGATCGAGGCCCCCTTTATCCAGTCTCTGACATGAATGATGGCCGACCAACACAGACAATCATTCGATCCACGGTCTGTAGGTCTGATCATTGGTGAAGGCCAACAACCAGTTAGGGGAAATTTGTTGATTGGGTCAACTTAAAATGGTCATCACTCCCAGAAGAAAAGGAATTATGTGTCCCATGACCTATGATATGATAGATAATTGAATCCTCTTTCCAAAGCCACTCAGTTTGCTAAAATCCAAAATCCGGGCAGACATGACCTACGACCCTAATCTATGGACCGTAGGTTGACCTACGGCCTGTAGGTCCAGTTCATCGATCACTCCGACAACAGTTGAGTAAGGGGTCTTTTGGTCTTTTCCTATTTTGTTGGACCCCTAAGCTATGTCGTTTAGACCCTAAATTATGAGGTTTTAGTCAGTTTAACCTAGAAACATAACTAAAACTTACCTAAGTAAAATCATTAATCAAACTTAGAAAAATTAGAACGCTAAGAGGAGGAAGAGGACAAAAACCCTAGTTCAAGAATGCAACAAGGTTCCATCAATTCCATCCTCAAAATCGAAAGATTTCTCCGTGGAATTCATCACCAGGTATGTCGGATTTCACTAGTAGGTTCCTTTCACCCATTAGGTCCCTAGAATTCAGTAAGATTCTTGATTCCATGATTATGAACAGACCTAGGTTACTAGAATTTCAACAGATCATCATGAATTAGTTATTTAAATGTTCCAAATCAGATTAACATGTTATTGCTCAGTTTATTGCATGAATTTTAGAACCCTAGCTATGTATTTGTTTAGTTCTTGAATTACACATGCTAGGTCATATATTTCAGTATTCAGTTATACATGCCTCAGTTTATGAAAGCATCATTATCAGATTAATTGCTGCATTCTCAGTTTTGCATGTTCAGTTTTAAGCTATCCAGTAATACAGAAATCCAGTCATAATGTGTTAATCACTTAATCTATTAGGAGTAGCATAATACTGAGTTGTACTAGGGTTTAGCGTACCCATATAGTCCCAAAACTATGAACCACATAGGTGTAAGTCCCCTCCGTGGGCATCATTTAGTGATCACGCCAGCATGCCTCTATACCTTTGGCAGGGTATATTGGGTCCTGTCGATGGGGCGTATACATCGGACTCTACATTTAGCTCATGTGGTTTTATTGTCGGTTATTAGTAGCTCCCACAGTTCAGTCAGACTCTATTGCATTGACCACATTTACAGTTCATTCAGTATTCAATCAGCATGTTATAAATTGTTCATTGCATTTAGTTAGTTTAGATTCAGTATCTCGTCTTATGCATATTATACTTGTTTTATCGCTTGTTCAGTTATATGTCTTATTCAGCCTTACTCTATCCAGAATGTTCAGTACCTTTCAAGTACTAACGCATATGTGAGCTACATCTTATCGTAATGTAGGTAAAGGTTTTTAGCATCCAGATCACACTTAGATCGGTTCCCAATCTTCAGTCAGCAGAATCAGTGGTGAGTCCTCATTCTCCGAGGACAATAGTCATGAGTTTATTTTCAGTATTTTTAGTCCTTTAGTTTCAGTTTTGCTAGAATTAGTTAGGGCATGTCCGAACATTTCTAGTTAGTTTAGAGGCTATTTTCAGACATAGTTAGATTCAGCTTGGTTATAATTTAATATTTTCCTTGTATTAAACTCATCAGTTTTCATTCATCTCAGTTATAGTATATGGTTATTTTCCCGATCTTTTTATTTTATTTATGATTATAGCTTCCACACAATTTTTATTATTCAGTTATCTTAAGTATGCTCATGATTATGCCAGCTGGGTTAGATTGGGGTCACTTATGATCCTAGGTCCCGTTTCCACGTCTCAGGGATAGCTCGGGGAGTGACAAACTTGGTATCAGAGCACTAGGTTTAAGTGTCCTAGGATGTATGAAAAGCCGCACTAAGTAGAGTCCTTTGCATGGGTGTGAAGTGCACCACATCTAATGAGAGGGAGGCTACAAAGTGTTTAGGAAAAATCTTCATTTTCTTCTTACTCTTATCGTGCCTAAGGTATGATCTAATTCCATTCTAACTCGACATTCTATGTTTCAGATCATGCCTCCTCGTAGAGCTAATGCCAGGAATGCGAATGCCAGGAATGCGAATGCCACGAATGCAAACGCAGCCCCTCCAGTCCCAGAACAAGAAGTCTCAAATGTTGAATTCAAGAATGCCATCCAAATATTGGCTCAGAGTGTGGCTAACCAGAACAATCAGCGGGTTCAAGATCATGTGAATGCAAATGGTGGATCAGCAGCAGCGAGGGTCCATGAGTTTGTAAGGATGAATCCGCCTGAGTTCTAAGGATCACAAACTCGTGAGGATCCCTAGAATTTCTTGGATGAGATCAAGAAGATCATTGAGGTGATGCGGGTCACTGGGAATGATCGGGTTGAATTGACATCTTACCAGATGAGAGATGTGGCTCATATCTGGTACATTCAGTGGAAAGAGAACATGGGTACATATGCCGCTCCTATTACTTGGGATTGCTTTAGCGAAACCTTTCTGGATAGGTTCTTCCCAAGAGAGTTAAGGGAGGTAAAAGCTCAAGAATTCATGAACTTGAGCCAAGATAATATGATGGTCCAAGAGTATGGGCTCAAGTTTACCCAACTCTCCAGGTATTTCTCTCATATGGTTGCTGATTTCAGAGCATAGATGAATAAGTTCTTGTATGGAGTGTCAGATTTGGTGAGAACAGAGTGCAGAAATGCTATGTTACTGGGAGATATGAACATCGCTAGGCTTATTACTAATGTTCAGCAGGTTGAGGGTGATAAGCTTAGGGAACATGCTAAGGATAGTAAGAAAGCAAGAACAGGAAACTATGAGTATTACCAACAGAAATTGGGTGGTGGAAATCGCTTATAGTTACAGTAGAAGTCTTCGACTCCAGCATCTTCATCAGCCAGTGTTCCATCCTCCAAGTTTCAAAATAATCAGAAAGGTGGAGCATCAGGCTCTAAGTCTCAAGGTAGTATTTCAGGCACAAAAACCTACCAAACTTGCCCTAAGTGTGGTAAGAACCATCCGGGCGAGTGTCTTGCAGGAAAAGAAGGATGCTTTGGGTGTGGTCAGTCTGGTCACAGGTTGAGGGATTGTCCTTATAGACAGGGTCAAGGAGGTAATAATAGTAGAGCTCAGTCTATAACTTTAGCAGCACCAGCAGGTCGCCTGACTCAGCATGGTAACTCATCTGGTACAGGTGGTGGACAACGCCATAACAGGTTGTATGCTCTTCAGGCTCGCCAAGATCAGGAAGATTCTCCTGATGTAGTCACTGGTACGTTACGAGTCTTTGATCTTGACGTTTATGCTTTGTTAGATCCAGGGGATACTCTTTCTTTTGTTACTCTTTTCATAGCAGTCAAGTTCAGTGTTAGTGGAGAAATTCTCCTAGAACCCTTCTCAGTCTCTACTCCAGTCGATGACCCAATTATAGCTAGACGGGTATACATAAATCACCCTATCACAGTCTCCTAGAAAGTCACCTCAGCAGATCTTGAGGAGTTAGAAATGGTAGACTTCGATGTCATTCTAGGCATGGATTGATTACATTCCTGTTATGCCTCAGTCGATTGTAGAACTAGGATTGTTCAGTTTCAGTTTCCTGGCGAACCAATCTTAGAATGGAAGGGTAGTAGCTTAGCGCCTATGGATCGATTCATTTCTTACCTTAAGACTAGAAAGATGATCTCTAAGTATTATCTCTATCATCTAGTTTGGGTTAAGGATTCAAGCTCCGAAACCCCAACTCATGAGTCAGTTCCTGTGGTTAATGAGTTTCCAGAAGATCTTCTCGGAGTTCCTCCCGAAAGGGAAATCAACTTTGGAATTGATCTCCTTTTAGATACCCAGCCTATCTCTATTCCTCCTTAAAGAATGGACGCATCTGAGCTTAAGGAATTGAAAGAGCACTTGAAAGACCTTATAGATAAGGGCTCATCAGACCAAGTATTTCACCATGGGGTACACCAGTGTTGTTCGTAAAGAAGAAAGATGGTTCTCTCAGAATGTGCGTTGACTATAGGCAGTTGAACAAGGTCACAATCAAGAATAAATATCACATCCTCAAGATTGATCACTTGTTTGACCAACTTCAGAGTGCTAGTTATTTCTGAAAGATAGACCTCAGATCGGGTTATCATCAGCTTAAATTCAGATATAGTGACATTCCGAAGACAACCGTCAAAACTCGGTATGGTCATTATGAATTTGTAGTCATGTCATTTGGACTAACCAATGCTCCTGCAACTTTCATGGATTTGATGAACAGAGTGTTCAAGCAGTACTTGGACTTATTCATTATCGTGTTTATTGATGATATCCTCATTTACTGTAGGAATGAGGAAGAACATGCGAGTCATTTGAGAGTTATTCTGCAAACTCTCAAAAATTGCCAGTTATTTGCAAAATTTAACAAGTGCGAGTTTTGGTTACAATAAGTTGCCTTACTTGGGCATATTGTGTCTAGTGAAGAAATTCAAGTAAATTCCTAGAAGATAGAAGTAGTGGAACAATGGCCCAGACCAACCTCTGCTACATATATAAAAAGTTTCTTAGGTCTAGCAGGCTATTACAGACGGTTCGTGGAAGGATTTTCATCCATAGACTCACCATTGAATAGGTTGACTCAGAAGATGGTCAATTTTCAATGGTAAGATGATTGTGAGAAAAGCTTCGTAGAATTGAAAACTAGGTTGACTACAACTCTTGTCTTGACTCTACCAAAGGGTTCAAATGGTTATGTGATCTATTGTGATGCATCCAGGGTCAGCCTAGGTTGTGTGTTGATGCAACGAGGTAAGGTTATAGCTTATTCTTCTAGACAACTTAAGGTACATGAGAAGAATTATCCGACCTATGACCTTGAGCTTACAGCAGTGGTGTTTGCACTCAAGATTTGGAGACACCACTTGTATGGTGTTCATGTAGATGTGTTCACATACCATAAGAGCCTCCACTATGTATTCACCTAGAAAGAGTTGAATTTTCACCAGAGAAGGTGGCTTGAGTTCCTCAAAGATTTTGATATGAGTGTGCATTACCATCCAGGTAAGGAAAATGTATTAGCCGATGCTCTTAGAAGATTATCCATGAGTAGTCTAGCACATGTTGAGGAAGAAAAAAGGATCTAGAAAGGGATGTTCACAGACTTTCTCGCCTAGGAGTTCTTCATATGAGCATATCAGATGGTGGTGTAACAGTTTAGAATGGGGCAGAATCTTTTTTGGTAGTAGAGGTTAAGGAAAAGCAAGAAAGTGATCCAATCTTGCTTGAACTTAAGGGTGCAGTCCACAATCAGAGAGTGGAGGTTTTCTCCCAAGGTGGAGATGGTGTACTTCACTATCAGGGTATATTGTGTGTTCCTGATGCGGGTGAATTGAGACAACATATTCCTACAGAGGTCCATAACTCTAGATATTCTATTCATCCAGGTGCCACTAAGATGTAGCGCGATCTACAGGAAGTCTATTGGTGGAATGGTATGAAAAGAGATATAACAGACTTTGTGGCTAAGTGCCCCAATTGCCAGCAAGTCAAGGTAGAACATTAGAAAACAGGAGGTATGACTCAAGAGATTGACATTCCTACTTGGAAGTGGGAAGTGATCAACATGGACTTCATCACAGGTTTACC